>JABUQX010092918.1:7500-15000 GCA_015478945.1 Trachelipus rathkii
GGGACGTGGATGTGGCCTAGTGGTTAGAGCATCCGGTTATGTTACCTCAGCAACGCGGAGGTCCAGTGTTCGAATCCCGCTGATGGAGAGAGTAAAAATCTTCTGTGGACTAATTATTTAATTTTTTATTTTAATTTTTAATATTTTTACATATTATATATTATATATATATATATATATATATATATATATATATTATATATATATATATATATATATAATATACATATATATATATATAAATAATATATATATTATAATAATTATATATATATATATATAGATATATATATATGATATATATATATATAGATTATATATATATATATATATATTATATATATATATTATATATATATATATATATATTATAATATATATATATATAATATATATATATATAATATATATAATATATATTCCCAACCACCAAAAGGAAAAGTAACTTATTTTTACTCAGATTTTGGTCTCCGGCTCCGAAATCCGGCTTCCGGCTCGACTCCGGCTCCGCTCAGTCTCCAAGCTCCGGTTTATGATGCACTATTCGAAAATTGTTGAGGCACTTCTTTGGTAATATATTTTTTCACCTAAAAAAATTTCTTGAAAAAAATTGTATACCCAGGCTCCTGCTCCGGCTCCGGCTCGGGCCCGACTAAGGGATTCTGCACTAGTTGAAAATTGTTCAGCACGTCTTTGGGCAATAAATTTTCATCTAAAAAATATTTCCTAAAAAAATTTATGCCAAGCATCCGACTGCGACTCTTGCTCCTGAATCGGCTCCGGCTCCGGCTCCGGCTCCGGGCCCCGGCCCCGCCCCCCAGGCCCCGGCTCCGATAAGGTTTTCTGCACTAGTTGTAAATTGTCCAGCACTTCTTTGGTAATATATTTTTTACCTAAAAAAAATATTTTTTTTAAAAAAAAAATTTATATCCAGCTCGGCTCCGGCTCCGGCTCCGGCTCCGACTCGACTAAGATTTTCTGCACTATTGTAAATTGTCCAGCACTTCTTTCGTTAATATATTTTTTACCTAAAAAAATGTTTTGAAGAAATTTATATCCGGCTCCGGCTTCCGCGCTCCGGCTCCGCTCAGCTCCGGCTCCGACTAAGGTCTGCACTATTTGTAAATTGTTCAGCCCTTCTTTGGTAATATTATTTTTCACTTAAAATATATTGTTTGAAAAAATTTATATCAGGCATCCGGTTCCGCTCCAGCTCCGGCTTCGGCTTCCTGCCTCCGGCTCCGGCTCCGACTAGGTTCTGCACTATTTGTAAATTGTCCAGCACTTCTTGGTAATATATATTTTTCACCCAAAAAATGTTTTTGAAAAAATTATACCCAAGATCGGATCCGGCTTCGCGCTCCTGGCTTCCGGCTCCGGCCTCCGGCTCGACTCCGACTAAGGTTTCTGCACCATATAAAAATTGTTCAGCACTTCTTTTAATAAAAAAATTTTTTTTACTAAAAAAGATTTTTGATAAAAAAATTATACCCAGGATCCACCTCCATCTCCGACTTCGGCTCCGGCTCCGGCCCGGCTCCGGCTCCGACTAAGATTTCTGCACTATTTGTAAATTGTCCAGCACTTCTTTTGGTATATATTTTTTTACTAAAAAAAATTTTTTTGAAGAAATTTATATCCGGCTCCCGGCTTCGGCTCCGGCTCCAGCTCCGGCCTCTGATTAAGGTTTCTGCACTATTTGTAATTGTTCAGCCCTTCTTTGGTAATATATTTTTCAACTTAAAAAATATATTGTTGGTGAAAAAAAATTTATATTCAGCATCCGGTTCCGGCTCAGCTCGGCCGGCTCCGACTAAGGTTTCTGCACTATTTGGTAACTGTTCAGCACGTCTTCTGGTATATATATTCACCTAAAAAATGTTTTGAAAAAATTTATACCCAAGATCCGGATCCGGCTTCCATTTTAAAATTGCTCGGCTCCGGCTCCGGCTCCGACTAAGGTTTTTGCACCATTTGAAATTGTTCAGCACTTCTTTTAATAACAATTTTTTTTACCAAGAAAAAGATTTTTTGATAAAAAATATACCCAGGATCCACCTCCATCTCCGACTCTGCTCCGGCTCCGCTCGGCTCCGGCCTCCGACTAAGGTGTCTGGCACTATTTGAAATTGCCCAGCACTTCTTTTGGTAATATATTTTTTACCTAAGAGGTGTTATTCAATTTAAGTTACACCCAGTCCGCTCAACGCTCCGGCTCCGGCTCCGGCTCCGGCCCCGACTCCGCTCCGGCTCTGGCTCCGGCTCCGCTAAGGTTTCTACCACTATTTGGAAAATTGTCCAAGCCACTTCTTTTGCAATAATTTTTCACCTAAAGAAATATTTTTGAAAAAAAATTATTTTTGGATCCGGTTCAGACTCCGGCTTCGACTCCGGCTTCAGCTTTGCTCCGGCTCCGGCTCCGGTCCGTTTTTACGACTAATCGTTTCTCCACCATTTTTGAAAATGGATCAGCACTTCTTTTGGTAACAAATTTTTTCACCTAAAAAAAAATTCTTGATAAAAATTATACCCAGGATCCACCTCCGGCTCCGACTCCGGCTCCTGCTCAAGCTCCGGCTCCGACTTCGACTTCACCTATTTTACCGAGTAAAAGCTGGAGGCCTCGGGTTGGAATTGCAAAAACAACAAAAAAAAAAATTCTTTATTTAAAATAAAAAAATTTTTTGCAGCCTGAATCTGGAATGGAAATTTGGTGACTGGAAATTGGAAATTTTTTTTTTGCCGATTATGTTTCCTCTAAATAAATTTCTGTATCTAAAAAACCATTTAGAATTTCCAAAAAATAATTACACCATGATGTTCAGGAGAAATTTTTCTATTAATTTAGATAATAAAAAAAAATGTGGAAAATTTTGAATTTTGAACCTTCAAAAAGTAGGGGGTCTAGTTATGAAGTCTCCCCTTAATTAAGCACCCAAAAACAACAATTTAATTGTAAACATACATTTTTTCATTTTTTTTTCAATTTTTTTTTTCTTTTCTTTTTTTGGTTTTAACATATATAAAATTATATATGTAATATATATTATATATATATATATATATATATATATATATATATATTAATATATATACTATATATATATATATATATATATATATATATATATATATATATAATAATATATATATATATATAAATATATATATATATATATATATATATATATATATATATATATATATATATATATATATATATATATATTCCATTCTCCATCCCTTGAACTTAATACTAATAAATCTTGGTTTATCAGAAATTATCGTTGTCTTCAAATCCAGAAACTCGTGCTTTTATACATTTCACCACGATTGGCAAATAATTAATCAGCTCTTCAAGACTCTAAAAATATTTTCTCTGGAAATGCCAACAATTTTTCTGCGTTCTTCAAGCCTCAAAAAACCTTATCATGGACATTTGGCAAATTTAAAATGTCCAACTCCAACTTTGCTTCTTCCTCCCTCCCTCCTCTTGTATTTCTGTCGGTAATACTGCTGTCTTAACTTCTACTAAAACTGAACTGTTTGCTCAAACTTTTTCCCCTCTATTCCACTCTAGACGGTCCAGAGCTGTTCCTCCTCCTTCCGCCTGCCTTCATCTCATTCAGAAATGTTTTTTTCTGCCATTTTCGAGCTACACTAAGAAAGAAGGAGATGCTGAATTATTCTCTCCTATGTTTCCGCAAAACTTTTGCTTCTGAGCTTGCACTCCTGCCTTGTTAACCTGTTTTCTTACTGCTATAAACTTTAAAACTCTCTCTCCTCCTGAAAGAATATCATTCAATCTAGTATGCTGTTGTAAGAAGCGGGACGCCAGCCAACAGTCCAAACTATCATCCTATCACTTTAAAACCTCTGTTCTTAGAATAGGAAAAGAAATGAACTCAGAAAAAAAAAGATTTAAAAAACATCTTAATACTTCTAATTCTAATGTCTAATTTATCCACTATGAATTCTTGGGTATAAGGACCATTCGACTGGTGATTTTTTTTTCCTCCGACTCTTGGTTCTCTTCTCTTCGGCGTTTCGATGAATCTTTTCTTGTGGCGCTAGACATATCGAAGCGCTTTTCGATAAACTTCGGCACCAAAGCTTTATCTAAACTTTGACTTTCATTCCAGTCGTTATATGGCTGCTATTGTAGATAGCCACCATTTATCCTTTAAATCTATCCATAGTGGTGTTCCTCAGAATTCTGTTCTATCCCCAACTTTTTTTTTTTTATTTTTTCATGAATGATCTATCTCTGTTACTGTGTCTCCTCTCCACTCTTAGGCTGATAACTCCATCACTCATCATTACTCCTTCAATTTGAAAGATGACTCATTCAACAGCAAATAAATGATGCTAGGAGGATAGCTTTGAAGCAACAGACTTTTGATCTTTCTGATACCTATAATTGTTGTGTTAAAGACATGGTTGTTTTCATTGTCTCAATACTCAGCTTCTTCATCTATCTACTTGACATAATCTTCCACACAACTATAATATCCTCTTTGAAAACATACCTCTTTCTTCTGTTCTTAATATTATTTATATTTTCTTTTCTCGTGATCTTTATTAAAAGGATCACATTGTTCTTTTTAACAAGTTTCTAGAAAATTGGGTGTTCCGAGGCGCCTTTGGAACTTCTTCTCACCACCCCAGTTGCTAGCTCTGCATAGGGGCGTTTGTTCATCCTTAGTATGAAGTATGAATCACATATCTGGAGTGACTCCACTCATATTGTTCTTCTTGATAAAGCGTAGTCTAGGGTCCATCGACTCCTTAACTCTCCTACTCTAACTAACTCTCTCCAATCTTTCTAGCCGTTGAACTGTCGCATCACTCTCCTTATTCTATTGTTATTACAATTGACATTGTAGAAATTCTTTCAGTGAATCTGTTATTGATTTACTTGTAGAAGGTGTTGGTTCTGTAGATTTCGTGTTTTTCCTTTTAATGGGTGGCGAATTAATAGACTGTTCGGATTGAAGTTTTTCAACTGCAACACAAAGTGACGATTTAATTTGTTCTAATATTGTGATACAAAAAAACTTGCTTTTATAACGGGGATATAAGTAAGTTGCAATAGTATGAAGATCATTAATTTCCATTGAACCAACGCGTTTTTCTAGCTCTAGTTTTATTGTATCTTTCATTCTTTTTAAACCATCATTTTTATTTGAAGATGGTTCAAAATGCTTCCTTATAGCAATGAGATTAATGGTGTTACATCGGAGACAGAAACTGTAGAGGCGCTGATTTTTTTGGTAATTTCTTCAAATGGTTTCAATAGCTTAATGCAGTGTGATGTGATGTCAATTTCACATTAGTAAGAATGCTAACTTTGGAATACGAACTGGCGCACAAAGCAAGAGGTTCTTTGAGCAATACCATTCTTTCCATCATATGAAGTGTACTATTCCAGCGAGTTGGAATGTCTTTGATAACATTAAGATATGGAATATCAAGCCGTTTTTGAATTGCCTTCAACTCATTTTGTGCCATTGCGTTCAGACTCATCTTAAGTATTTTTATTATAAAATTCTTTATCAAATCTCAACAATAAATATCCGCGCAATATCCGCAGGGAAAAGCGCGGATGCCCATCTTTAATAATGTGCGGATGCTCCGCGAATGCGAATGCAGATGTTACCTGTACACTAATATATATATATATATATATATATATATATATATATATATATATATATATATATATATATATATATATATATATATATATATATATATATATATATATATATATATATATATATATATATATATATATATATATATCAGAAGGTGGGCACCGCAACTTTTTTGTTAGTCCGCAATTCGCAATTCCGCTAACTTTGTTGGACATTCCGCAGTTCGCAATTCCGCAACTTTTTCTGCTTCGCCAGTCAGCTATCGCAATTCCGCAATTTCGCAACTTTTTCTGCTTCGCCAGTCCGCAATTCTGCAATTTTTCGCTATCGTAAATCGGTTAATTCTTCACTAATATTTTTCCGCTATTGAAGTCTGCAACAGTCCGCTAACCCTTTATTGGTAGTTAAAAACATTATTTCCAATAAAATTACCTTACAATTTATACAGTTATTTAATTCTTATAATTTTTGAGTGTTACATTTTTATATCTTAACAATTAACAAGGGTTTTAAATAAACAATGAAAGTTAAATATAAATATTTATATATATATATATATATATATATATATATATATATATATATATATATATATATATATATATATATATATATAATAATTATTTATTTATTTATCAAAAAATATATATCTATCTAACTTAATTTAATTACTAATTAGTCATTGCTCCTCCTCCTCCTCCTCCCTCTGGCACAGCCACTTCAAATTCAAGAGGTGCATATTTCCATTCACAAACACCAGCTTCTCAAAGTTCTCATCAGTCAGGGATGACCTCTTGGGCCTGAGAACATCAGAGCCCAAGCTGAACAATCTCTCCACAGCCGTGGAGGAGGGGACAGGGGTGTTGTACTTGATAAAGAGGTCCACCCAGGCCTCTCTGTGCTGCTGGGGGAACAGGTCCACAGACAGAGGGGTGGTCCTCTTCACCTTCAGCTTGTTCCAAATCTCAAAGGCCTTCTTCAAGTACTCCTCAAGGAGGTCGGGAGCCAGAGGCTGGTTGTCATTCAACTTTTCAAATTATCGCAATCGCAATTCCACAATTTTTTTTGGTAGTTCGCAATTTCGGAATTGCTGAATTGCGGACTTAAATTGCGGAATGCCCACCTCTGATATATATATATATATATATATATATATATATATATATATATATATATATATATATATATATATATATATATATAAATCTCACTTAAATATATATATATATATATATATATATATATATATTGTAACAATAGCTTAGGTTACGTTACAATAGGTTACGATAGGTAAGGTTAGGTTACGTTAGATTACGATAGGTTAGGTTAGGTTAGGTTACGATTGACTAGGTTAGGTTAGATTAGGTTACGATAGGTTAAATTGATTAGTTTATGTTAGGTTAGTTTAGGTAAAATGGGTTGAAGTCGTGTTTATATTTTTTTTTAGCTAAATTATTAATTATTTTTTAATTATGAAATAATGCTGCTCTTTCACGTTTTTATTTTCTTCGTTCAAATTACCCCATAGCACAATTTTTATGGCTATCTGCATTTCGTTTAAATTATTCCCCCGAAAACTTTTTACCATTCTGGTGCAAAATGATAATTTTATCTTACTTTATAATTAATTTTTAATATTTAAAACTTTTTGATAATTTTCATTATGACAAATTAATTGCTAGCATAGTATAAATATAATTAAAATTATAGTTCTTCAATCCAATGTTATAATTTTCGGACCATCTTGTGTGTGTACCTTTCGCGGGAAAATTTCCCGCCAAAAAGTAAAACAAAGCATAAAAAAAATCTGATATTTTCCTTCAAAATTTAGTACCTAGAGTAA
>JABUQX010092918.1:17500-20000 GCA_015478945.1 Trachelipus rathkii
TGTTCTCTTTCAAAATTTCCTATGCAACTACGAAGAAAACGCTCAATAGCTAAATACGACTGAGAGATTGATAGTGAAGGGCAACTTCAAAATATAAAATAAACTGGTTTTGATATAGATATTTAAATATTTTTCAGACACTCACGGGTAAGGGATAAGAGGGGTACGGGGTAATAACCACCTAGGGCCTCTTAACCATTCATTCCGCCATAGGCAAAAAAAAATACACATAAAACATATATATATTTTTATATATATATATATATATATATATATATATATATATATATATATATATATATATATATATATATATATATATATATATATAGCTTCTTTATATATATATATATATATATATATATATATATATATATATATATATATATATATATATAGGACCTGTTATGTTTTAAGACTCCGTGATTTTTTTTTTGTTTTTTTTTATATATTTCTAGTATATGATCCTAACAGTCAATTTAAGGGGTGAAAAACATGATTCAAAAATATATAGGACCAGTTACGTTTTACGACTCCGTCAGTTTTAAATTATTTTTTTAACTAAAGGAATACCCAAGGGTAAACCGCAAAGATGGCAGGAGTCGGGGTCTCTCGGCCTTCCGGGGTACGACAGGGTAGGACTATTTCCCCCCCTCCGGGGAGGGTCTCCGGAACCCCCGCTCTTTGGTATTTGGGTGTCGCGGGGGTTCCTCCGCCCCTCCCCTACGGGGTATGGAAAACGTCCCCCCCTTGTCCCCCGTCGGCTCGAGCCCCCTAATTTTTATTTTTATTTTTTTTTATTTTCTTTTACATTTTGTAATAAGCTTTTACATGCTGATTCCAAATATGTAATTGTTTTTCTGTAAGTGTCGTACTTTTCGAGATATTTCATTTTTTAAAATTTTATTGATATAAATGTGATTTTTAAATAATTATTTAAAATATTTCGAACTTTTGAATCATGTAAATCACCACTGAAATTCATTATTAGTATCATATACTAGCAATATGTTAAAAAAAAAAAAAAAAATCAAAACTGACGGAGTCTTAAAACATAACAGGGCCTATATATATATATATATATATATATATATATATATATATATATATATATATATATATATATATAAAATAATACCATATATATATATATATATATATATATATATATATATATATATATATATATATATATATATATATATATATATATAGGACCCTGTTATGTTTTACGACTCCGTCAGTTTGTTTTTAACATATTGCTAGTATATGATATTAACAATGAATTTCAGTGGTGATGAACATGATTCAAACTTCAAAAATCTTTAAATGGAACACATTAATTTTCACATAATTACCAAATATGAAGCTGAATAAAAATTAACCAAAAAACAATTTTATATTTGGAGATCAGCTATATAAAATTTTATTACAAAAATGTAAAAAAAGAATAAAAATTAGGTGGCTCGAGCCGACGGGGACAGGGACGTTTCGCCTGCCCATGAAAGGGCGGGAGCCGCGACGCCACATGCTAAGAGCGGGGTTCAGATTTCCCGGAGAGAATGGTCGTACCCCGGAGGCCGAGACCCCGACCTGCCATCTTTACAGTTTACAGTATTCGCTTTAGTTAAAATGCGACGGGCCATAAACAACAGGGTCAATATTACAGATTGTCACCATAAATTGGTGTTAGGATCATAACTACTAGAAATATATTGAAAAAAAACAAGAAATATGTCAAAACTGAAAATATAAATATATATAGGTCTATATATATATATATATATATATATATATATATATATATATATATATATATATATATTAATAATATATATATATATATATATATATATATATATATATATATATATATATGTTATTTTAATATGTATGTATATATATATATATATATATATATATATATATATATATATATATATATATATATATATATATATATATATATATATATATATATATATATATATATATATATATATATATATATATATATATATATATTCTATGGCCGGGGCATAGAATATATATATTTTCTTTTTTTTGCTGTCGTTGTCTGCCGCGTTCCAGCCACCTAGGGCCGCCCTCATATTCTGCCGCCCTAGGCATTTGCCTAGTTTGCCTAGCGGTTAAGAGGGCCCTGAACCCCCTGTAGATAAGTTTCTTTGCCACGAAGTAATATGCCAATTTAATACATCTAAAGAATTTTTATTTATGTTTAGTTGTACATCTGGCAGGGTTGTACTTACTTCCACAATTTATACGAACACATCACTGACATCAGTGTTATATTTATGATGAGGAAGTTTAAATGTATTATGTTACTATCTCTGATATTTGTGTTTTTTTCGTTGCAAATATTTATTGACTGCTATATATAGCCTATATTTAAAAAATCAATGTTTTTACACTTAAAATTTTGATTTTTTTCCCCTCCTCTAATATTAGCTTGGAAAATACCAAAAAACGAAATTCGTTT
>JABUQX010092918.1:22500-30000 GCA_015478945.1 Trachelipus rathkii
ATTTTATCTGAAAATTATGTGGTTCAGTAATTTTCATTATGACACCCTCACAGGTGTTGCGAATATCTGTGGTGACGTCTTTCAAGTCGGTAGACATTGCAATATAAACAAACTGTCTTATCTCGGTCGATATCTAACCGATTTAAAAAAAAAAATTTAGCTTGTTGGAAAGGTACTGTCAAGAGCTAAAAATAACGTCCTCAGCAAGTATTGTGAAAAAACAATATTTTGATTACTACTTGGATTTATGGTAAAAAGGTATATAAAAAAAATTTATGTCAAAATGACTTTAATTACATTATAAGAAAATATGCTCCACATTACATTACTTTACATTACTTTATAAATGATGTTTTAACAAATTCAAGTATTATTTGCACATAAATATACAATAGGAAGATTATAAATTGGCTTCATCAGCTTCATCACTATCTCCGTCGGTGTAATCAGGTGGATACAAATTATCACAAGTTGAGTTGTCGGCATTGCAACTACACATTTCTGTGCAAGGCAGATTGTTTGCTAAACATTTGCAAGGTGGTGAACATCGGTTCTTCACACATGAACATTTAATCAGTTTCAGAAGGGACTCCGGGGCACATGGTTCTTCACACATAACAGGGGTAAGCACTCCCTCTTCCACACACCAGCCGTGTCCAACTGGATTAGGGATGGCCGGATTTGGTTCATCATCTTTTGACCACACAAGTGCTTGAAAGTTAGCTCTCTTAAGTGCAGGTATAAGGGAGCCCCTAGTGGGAGGTAACTTATCTCCAAAGGCTTGCTTGGCCGTGAACATTGACCACCGTAATTCTGCAAGTGTTGTTGAGGTGTGCTCGAACAGGTGAGCCCTTAAATATTTCCATCTGAGTACGACAATAATCTTCAGCATCTGAGTTACTGGCACCAAGCCTCTGAAGGCATAAGTTCTTCATTGCTGAATAATGCTTTCCAAATATGATATAACTTTCCCTTCCAAAACAAACTTCCGGTGGAGTCACAACCTGATAATGCGTGAAATCCGGGCAATGCTGCAGTTTTTAGGGGGGTGGGGCTTTCTATACGACTGTGATGAGATTGCCTCGTGACATAATTAGTTGCTGGACTGGCTTATAAAGACCCAAGTTCAGAGTCAAGACACATTTGGAATTATTATTGCCAAAGATGTGTTGTTTATTAACAAGTTCCAGTTGTGTGTGGAAGGTTAATTAAACTGAATGATTAGTGGGGTTAGAAGATATTATCGGTAGGACACATACTCTTGCCTTATATATGTTTCTTGTGATTCACTCTGTAAAAATCTGTTAACCACTTTACCCATTTGCTCAATAGCCACTCAATGTCTAGAGAAACATATTGTGATATATCTGCTTTGGTCAAACATAGTACTTCTTTCGTAAAAGTTGGGTTTACTGACTTAATGTTCTTTAAACCTTTGTATTCTATTAAAGTGGTCAGTAGTAATGCAGGCATTTTGGACACCGTAGCTCCGCCCCCTTTTTGACCTTGACTCACAGTAGCTCCGCCCCCTTTTTGAACTTGACTGACCGTTGGTCATTTTGACCAACGGTATTTTTACCTGACCTTGACCTTTTTTGGGCCCAAATTTTTACTCAGCTACCTTCATGGGTGCTTTTTTTTTTTTTTTTTTTTTTTTTTTTTTTTTTTTTTTTTTTTTTTTTTTTTTTTTTTTTTTTTTTTTTTTTTTTTTTTTTTTTTTTTTTTTTTTTTTTTTATTTTTATTTATTTTTTTTTTTATTTTTTTTTTTTTTTTTTTTTTTTTTTTTTTTTTTTTTTTTTTTTTTTTTTTTTTTTTTTTTTTTTTTTTTAATGGCAACTACCTTGTTGTTTTTTCGTTGCGTTTCCACCATTTTTTTTTTTTTTTCGTTTTGTTAATCTTCGTCATAATTTTCAATCTTCGCCTTCGTCGGGATGAATCGCAAATTCATCGTCCACGCCATCGTCAATGGAAGAGTCGCGTCAAACGTTTTAACAAATTCCGCGGAGTCCGTCGCATTCGTAGCAAAGAACCACGCGCAAAGAACCGCTAAGTAGCAAGGCCAATAGCTAAGGTGTACTTTCATACGTTTTATTCGTTGTAATTATTAATTATTTTAACTTGAACACCGAGAGCGCAAAGGCAAAGTATTTATATTTTTTTACGAAAACACTTCGTTTTTTTTATTAAAATTATACCAAATATTTTATTGATTCTCCGAGAACCGCACTATATTTTCAAATTCAGCACCTAGCTACACACACAACACACACACACACACACACACACACACGTCTGCATATTTGCATTACATGCGCCCACGTGGTCATGCCACGATTTTCCACCGTCCCTTTTTATCTGTCCTTATAAACTTCCTTACCACCTCAAACCTTATCGTCTTCACCGATTCGAGTTCTTTCCGTTCATAAATCAAAATATATAGCCACCGAAAGGATACGAATACCCACCACTCGGGCAAATTTATGACCTTTAGTCCACACATCTAAACGTGAGATCTGGTAATGAGATATTTTGAAATCAGGTCAATTTAACCGTGCCGTGGAAGCCTAATAATATAATATAATAATAATAATAATAATAATAATAATAATAATAATAATAATAATTATAATAAATATAATAATAATAAAAATATCTTACAATCTATAATAATAATTTATATATATATATTATATATATTAATATATAATATTATATAATATATATATATATATATATATACTATATATATATATATATATAAGAGAGAGAGAGGGGAGAGAGAAGAAGAGAGAGAGAGTAGAAATACTATATATATATTATATATATATATATATATATATATATATTATATATATATATATATATATATATATATATATATAATATATATATATATATTATATATATATATATATTATATTAACCTTGTTTGACCATGATATTTCGACATTGACCTTGCCGGATACCCTATACCCAGCCTACACCTGCCTAAACCTGCACCTAACCTGACCTTAACCTAACCTAAGTAACCTAACCTAACCTAACCTAACCTAACCTAAACCTAACCTTAACCTAACCTAACTAACCTAACCTAACCTAACCTAACCTAACCTAGCATAACATAACCCTAGCCTACACCTATCCTACTCCTGCACGCTAGCCCTCACCGCCTTGAGCTCATCCATGTAACTGAATGCCTAGCCTTTGGTATGGGGGGGGGGGGTATCTGTGCTAAACATGAGGTCATGTAGGAACCTGACCTGTATGGATCTATTCCTAACTTATTTCACGCGTGCACACACACACACACAACACACACAACACAACACACCAACATACCACACGCACACACACACACACATCACACACTTTACTTATACCATACACACTTTACTTTATATACACACACCACACACCACACGCCACAACACATTCACTATGAACTTTACACACATTCATTGACACTTATACACACATTCACTATGACACTTACATTTATCCCATAGACACTTACATTTACACTTATACACAAGCGGTCACAAACACACACACACACATACACACACCCACTTACACTTATACACACATTCACTATGACACTTACACTCACCATAGACACTTACACTTACATTTACACTTATACACATGTATAAACACACGACCAACCCTTTGGTCTTCCATGGGTCAATTTTAGCCCATCCTAATTTTAGGCACTTAAACATTTTTATTAAAAACATATACTTTACAGACCTTAAAGCAGTAAATCAGTAAATCAATAGAGGTGTTACCTAACACCCAGAGGGGATTAGTATGCTTTTGTTTTACTGTTTTACTGCTTTAACTCATGTTTTACTGTTTTAACTTATATGTTTTACTGCTTTAACTCACATATTTATTAACATTACATACCTTAAAGCAGTAAATCAGTAAATCAATAGAGGTGTTACCTAACACCTAGGGGGGATTAGTATGCTTTTGTTTTACTGTTTTACTGCTTTAACTCATGTTTTACTGCTTTAACTCACATATTCATTAACATTACATACCTTAAAGCAGTAAATCAGTAAATCAATAGAGGTGTGACCTAACACCAAGGGGGGGATTAGTATACTTTTGTTTTTAACTGCTGTTTAACTGCTTTAACTCATGTTTTACTGCTTTAACTTTCTGCCTTTACTGCTTTAACTTTCTGCTTTACTCCTTAACTTTCTGCTTTACTGTTTTAACTTTCTGCTTTACTGCTTTAACTCATATATTTTATTAACATTATGTTTTTTATTTTGTTTTAATACTTTTTATTTATTTTTATTATTATTTTTATTTATTTTTATTATTATTTTTATTATTTTTATTATTTTATTTTTTTATTATACTTTAGTGTTATTTACTTCATGCCTATTGTTATTATTATTTAGAACACACACACACACACACACAAACACACACATACACTTACACATATACACACATTCACTATGACACTTATACACACATTCACTATGACACTTACATTTTACCCATAGACACTTACAATTACACTTATACACATGCGGGCACACACACATTCACTATGATACTTATACACACATTCACTATGACACTTACATTTGCCCATAGACACTTACATTTACACTTACACTCACACACAGATTTACTTACACTCACACAGATTTACTTACACTCACACAGATTTACTTACACTCACACACAGATTTACTTACACACAGATTTACTTACACTTGCACACAGATTTACACACACACACACACACACACACACACACACACACACGCACACTCACTTACACATATAACGTATAATTTATTAAAACATTTTATGTTTTAATTAAACACGTACATTTATATTACTCATTCAAATATAACTAAAATTATTTCAAAGTTTCTTAAAACTTCTATAATAAATCAATCATTATCTTTGAGCAAAGAATTTATTATTAACTGTTAATTCCTTTTTTCTTACAAATTTTTTATAACTATCAAGTTTTAAAATAACTTTTACTAAAATTTTATGAAATTTTATTAAAAACATATATTTTACATACCTTAAAGCAATAAAGCAGTAAAATAGTAAGTGCCCGCCCTAGCACCCCTCTACATCAAGCTATGCCACGTTTTGTTCTATTGACTTACTGCTTTACATCATCTTTAGCCATGTAATAAGTATAAAATAACAAAATAAGTTCTTCTCTGCTAACATAACATGTATTTTATTAAAATCATTCTAAGTTTTTATTTAAAAATAACAATTATTCACTTACAGTCTTATTTATTCAACAGATGCCATTTAAAAAGGGTTTTAAATTCTTATGGAAATAATTAGCTTTTTTTCTATTGTTTCTCTTCTTTTTTTCTGTTTAGAAAATCAAAATCATCACGAGCCAACACAACAACCCGCACTCCTTACAGATACGAAACTGACCTCTCTCTGTAAAATGTGTTGAAATAACTACTTTAGGTCTAAATTTAGGATAATCCTTTTTGTAACCCGAGGCGATTTAAGCCTAATTCCAGGTCAAAATATATTTCAACTGAACTTTTTCTGTAAAATGTGGTGCAATAACTACGTTAGGCCTAAATTTAGGCCTAAATTTAAGATAAGCCTTTTTGTAGACGGGCTAATTTAATCCTAATACCAGGTCAAAAGGTATTTCCCGTATAGACAAGAATCATTGTTATTATTATTTTTATAAATATATTTCATTTCCAACTGAAACATGCTGGATCGGTAAGATCCTTTAAGCAGGTAAAAAGGAAATGTTTTACTTACTTGTGATTGGTCGGGGTAATCCTTATCTCTAATATGACCTCGTATGTGATTGGTCGAAATTTTTTTTATTATCTTTTAGACACCCAAACTCATTTTAAAATCATAGTCTTTTTAGCTGTTAAGCGGTGCACAAATTATCTGGTTTGTATTAAAAGTGTTTTTTTTTACCAAGTTTAATATCATATTTATAATAATTACTTACATTGAGGAATAATTTATTAATTTCACAAGAATAGATAATAATTAATTCACTATTCATAAGCTAACCACCAGGGCTCAGCATGAGCCCCACCCGCAAAGGCAGCCAAACCCCGCACCCGCAGGTGCGTCCCGCCGCGTCCCCCGCCCGCCGCGTGCGCCCGCAGGGCGCAATATTTCCGCGTTCCCCGCCCGCCGCGTGCGCCGCAGGCGCAATATTTCCGCGCGAATTATTATTAGAACACACATACACACAAACACACACATACACAACACACACACACACACACACACACACACCCACACACACACACAAACACACACACGCACTTACACATATAACGTATAATTTATTAAAAACATTTTATTTTTATTTTATTATTATACTTAGTGGTTATTTACTTCATGCTATTGTTATTATTAATTTTAGAACACACATCACACAAACACACACGCACACATACACACACACATACACACACCACACTCACCACGCACACTCACTTACACATATGCGTATAAACTTTATTAAAACATTTTTATTTTTTATTTCATTATTATACTTAGTGTTATTTTCTTCATGCCTATTGTTATTATTATTTTAGAACACACATACACACACACACACACAACACACACACACACAACACACACACACACGCAACACACGCACGTACTCACTTACACATATAAACGTATAATTTATTAAAAACATTTTATTTTTATTTTTATTATTATAACTTAGTGTTATTAACCGTCATGCCTATTGTTATTAAATTAATTTTTAGAACACACATAACACCAACAACACGCAAACACACACACACACAACATACACACTTACACATACGATCCCACCCACTCGATATTTTTGATGCCCCATCTTTGATGCCTCCGCTTTTGTTGCCTCAACTTTTGATGCCTCAGTTTTGATGCCTCAACTTTAATGTCTCCCTAGCTTTTGATGCCTCAACTTTGATAGCCTCAGCTTTGTGATGCCTCAGCTTGAATGCCTCACTTTAATAAACTTAGCTTTGGTATCTCAAGCTTTGGTGCCTCAGCTTTTGATGCCTCAGCTTTGATGGCGTCATCTTTGATACCACCTATATTAATGATTCATCTTATAAGCAGTTACACTTACCATAGAAACTTACACTTACACTTATACACACTAAAGTAACTTCATCCTATGCTGCAAACATTCCTATCTTTAAATGCGTTCTTTGTGTCAAATTTTCCAAGGAGGCTTCCCATCTATATATATATATATATATAATATATATAATATATATTATATATATATATATATTTATATATATATACTAATATTATATATATATATATATATTCATTCGCGCGGAATATTGCGCCTGCGGGCGCACGCGGCCGGGCGGAACGCGCTTGAAATATTGCGCCTGCGGGCGCACGCGGCGGGCGGGGACGCACCTGCGGGTGCGGGTTGGCTGCCTTTGCGGGTGGGGCTCATGCTGAGCCCTGGTGGTTAGCTTATGAAC
>JABUQX010092919.1:0-40000 GCA_015478945.1 Trachelipus rathkii
CAAGACTTAGCCCTTTCACATCCATCAACGATTTAATTGCCCACTCACCTTCCTTCCATTCACACCTTCCTACTACACTCTGAATCATCCGCTTCCTTTTCTTATTCCAACGTATATCCTAAATATTTAAAGTCAGACACTTGTTTCAGCTGCTGACGCAATCTAACAATAACTTCATATCGAGGGACTGGTTCCGTCGATTCACAACCATAACTTACTCTTATTTACGTTCACTTTCAACCCCTCCTTTTTACACACCCGCAAATCTCTCTACCAATGCCTTTCAAAACTCTCTTCAGAATTTTACCAACAAGCAACACAATCATCGTCCTCGGGATAAAACAAACTCAATAGAGATTTGTTGCTTTTTTTTGGCTTTATGCTATTCCTTACTACTCTCGACTTTATCTCTTCATCATGCGCTTATTACTGCTTAATCACCATACGCCGTGCTCGACTGGCCTACCCACTTCTCATTTTCTTGCTTCTTAATAACCCCATCACCACATAGCAACACTTGAAATACCCTCGCTGTGTAAACATACGCACTCCAACTCCTCTGTCTCACTACTGGCTCTCTTAAGTTACTTTTACTTATTGCTCTCAACAATTATTTCCTGACATCTGTCCATTTATTCTTAAAGACACGCTTCACAACTATTCGTCGTACATAGTGACGTTACAGAAGCCTGTGATCGATAATAAACATTATATCACTAACACCTTACTTGGGTAATAGAGCTTGCCATATTAATACTCGCTGTTCAGATCGCTCTATGTGGTTTTGCAACTATGCAATTATATACCTCTTAAATACAGATCTTTTTATCTTCTCTTTTCCGCTTTATTTCTTCCTCAAGTCTTATTGTTTTAAAAATCATATTATATATATACTTATCTTAGTACGTATATATATATACTACTATTATGGCTTTTAATAATCACCATACTGCTTTATACTTATAGCTTATATATTATATATTAAATCATTAGTATAGCTCTTTAATAATGTCACTTTTTATTACTTAGTTTAATTGCTTATATATTATACTCTATTATAGCTTATTAACTCTATATAGTCTTATTTAATGGACTTATTAGTATATTATGCTTCTATCTAGTCTTTAAACTAGGCTCTTACTATCTTTAACATTCAACCTTCCGTTTTGTTCCACCCATACGCATATAGTGGGGATTAAGTGTAGTGAGACCTTTTTATTAGTGAAACACATCGATTACAATTATCGTGTATAGATAGTGTTCTCACAAGTTGGTAGAACATGACAAACGATCGTAAAAGAAATGTCAGTAATCTCCGCCCCTTATGTCACCTCCTAATTTATATGTTTTATGTGTAGATATAGCTTCGATTTACAGACAGAAATCCCCCTAGATTACATTTGACATACATGTAGGTCATCATACCCGTATTAACTAAAATTATTAGTTATATTCATTATTATTAATTTGTTATTATTATGTGAGATCGTAAACATAAAAATAGGTATAAATTATTATTATATCTGTTATTAATTATCTAAATTAGTTTTATTAGAGTGTATATTCTATAATTATTATTATTCACTCCTTATTGTGATTATAGTAGTTGGGTCCGACAACTATATTGTTACTCCCCTATGAAATCTAAAACCCATGCCATATTTACTCCATTCAATCTATGATCTAAATTTATTTGCTCTATCATATATATAGTTCGAGCACATCTGCAAAACTCACTTCTCATGTGCCTGTGTATCGCAAGACCAATCAGTTCTGTATCTCATTCCCACTAATATTCATTCTCTTACGGTCTCCTCATGCCGGTCGGTTACCCTAATCATTACTACACTCACCACCTATACATCCGCTAACCAAACGGCTATCATTCTTCCTTTCCACAATGCACAAAACCACTCAAAATACTTTCAACTCTCTATATCTCCACTCACGATTTCATATAACACAAACCATATAATATCCACGTACTCGGACTCTCTAATTCCTCGTTTCATATACTCTCATTCTCTTTTATCATTTTATCTCGTGCAAGAGAGCTGTGATGAACACCGCCTCAAGATTCTAGATACTTCTCAGAATATAACACCATTCGCTACACCCTATTGTAAAGATGCTAGTACTCTACGTTATTAATCCATAGACTCAGACTGCTAGTTGGCGAAGTACTACCATAACACATCTAACGTTTAAGGTAAACAAACAATAACCCTTAATAAGATAAACGACCCATTAAGCATCACGTCAAGACTTTATGTCTCCCTATTAGCGATTCTAGCTCGAGCTCTGAACGATTTAACATATGCGCATCTACGCCACGCTTTAACCTGCCATATATCCACAACTTTCTCCTAATTAAATGTTGCATCTGTCCCGTTTCCCTTCCTGACTCTCTCAACCATAGTAAGCCCGTACACTCATCTCATATGTGATAACTCGTACGCTTAAAACTTGTTCTAGAGATAGCATGCTCACCATCTAACTAACTTCACACTGAGGACTGTCCTCCACTCACAACCATAACCCCTTACTCTATCCACGTTTACTTTCCCAAGCCCTCCTTTCACCACACTCTGTCAGGAGACTCAAACTCTCTCTAATCAATCCTTCTCAACAAACTCTTTCAGCATATCGCCACACAGAACCAAATATTCCGCATATATAAAATAAAAGTATATTATATATAATATATATATATATATTATATATATATATATATATATATATATATATATATATATAATATATATATAATATTATATATATTATATATATATAATATACTATATAATAATATATATATATGATATCATCATCTTCCTTTTTCTCCCCCAAAGACTGGGGATGAGGGTGCGTGACGTGATATCGGAAGAGAAGTAGTTAGAAATAGGAAACAAGTCACACACCAAGAAATAGCCTCGCAAGTCGTTAACCGCCCCCTGTCAACAATCCTGTCACGTAAAGATAACCCGCAAATGGCAACTATACCCTATTGTAGTACACGATCATCTTCGTCCGTCAGTTCTATACGTGGTGGAGGATATTTATGGTGGATATAACCACTCTCTCGAACTTCTATACATTCTAGCGGGAACACGACGAGACCCCCTCACTATGGCACTATAGTCCAAGTGTAGGGTTCATCCCACAGACCATAACCCCTTTACAAAACCACCATCATTCACCTCCGCTATTATGCACCTTATGCGCAAACTCAACCCATGTTTCTCTTCAGAACAGGTTCGTTTACAGACGCTCTGCTCTTCTCTACTTCTCTATTGGTCTCGGAACGATGCAGTAGGGTCAGACTTCCGCACACACCGAGATTACTTCGCTTTACCTCACTCGCGTACTCTATACATCACGCTGTGTTAAACCAAACCGACTGTAACTCACATCGAGGACTGGCTTAAATAATAGACATCGCATCAAATGATACTAACGTATTTTTTCTATATATCTACTTCTCGTCATTTACCCTTTTCTTCACCAAATTGTACTTTAGCAAAATTGTAGTTTTCATAATTTTAAAATTCAATTTTTTTTTTACAATACAGATAATAAAATAAATAATTAATATAATACTGGTCGTATACTATTATTATAAATAACAGTACTATTAGTACTAATAAACGATGCATTATATAATAATATAAGGACAAAGGCACATATATATACATGATACTTACTTATACTAACCTATTATTATACTATTATATTAATATATTAACTTAATAACATCACAATAGTATAAATCAAATAATAAATACTCCATATACGGATAATAAATCAAATATGATATAGAATGAAATGAATAGAATAATATATGAATAAATTCCGCGACTATAAAATCAAAGTCAACAGAATTAATAGTGCCGATCAAGGAAGTAATAGAAGCAAAAAGAATGAACAAAGAGCGTTGGAGGAAATATGGATCTTGGATTACTAGACAGTAATGAAGAGAGTAGAAGATTAATATAAATTTAATAATGCGAATGCTGTCTGTCTAATAAGCTTATATATTGTATGGTCCTTTCCTTTTTACCGTTCCCTGTTTTCTTATAAAGATCAACGAATTCTTACCCTCGATATGACAGGTGTCGTTGTGTTCTATTGTGATTCCAAACATTAACCTAATGTACCATCTTCATGATGGAGATGTCAAGAAATATACTTGAAACCAAACACATTCACCCTAGGAAGAATGGGGATACAACAGAGAAGCAAAAAAGTGGTAGGGTCAATTTGAGAGATTATAAGAGAAACCTCCAACTGAACATAGTTTCAAAATTATAAACATAGAGAATGAATAAGTGAGATACATGGCAAAATAAATTTGGTTTAACGTCGCAGTAATAAAGAAAAAGAAGATGGTTTGCGAAAATTATCCAACGATAATTCCGTTCACTTAGATAGCAGAATATAATATCTTAGAACTTAGCACTTAGAAAAGCGTAACACAATACAGAGGAGGGTTAAGTTCAGCGGCTGTAATGAGAAATAATTAGAAGAATAAAACTAACTCCCTATCTAAACAATAATAATAACAATCATATTTCAAGGGGTATTCACACGCTACCAGTCAGATTTTAAATAGTTAAACTTTCGAACTTAATTCAGGTTTATACCTTGTGGTTTCTAGCGGTTTATATAAAAGCTAACGCAACTACGAACGCCATAGAGTGAACCTTGACAACTGTACGTATGGAAATCATTTGCAACCCAGGAATACCTTCCAAGCCAAAAACGCAGTATTTTTTTTTTAAAAAAGGGATTTTTCTTCGAATTCAAAATATTATTTGTTGTCAACCACATCAACTGAAAATGCACTTTTATTAATTTCTTTATGAATTAAAAATGATTCCCGTAATTTTCTAAAATTGTTAATTATTACGGAAAACTGAAATTCATTATTAATATTTACACAATGATTTTCATTTCTTCTATGAGTAACAAACGATGAATTTTCATCATCAACGATTGTTTTAAATTTGTTGGTTTCTCTTATATATTTCCTTGTACAATCCTGGCAATAAATTTTATATAGTCTAACATTACTATTATTTTTTTCATTTTATTTTAATAACAAACAGGTTTTAGAATTTTTTCTGATTGAACGGTATTCACTGCACAAAGTTTACATATATTTGAAACAAAGTCCAAGTTACCAGCATATACTAAAATATTTTTCATTTTGAACGTTTTAAAGTCATTAAAGTTATAAATTTACTTCATTGCTTTATTAACGACATCTTCTGGAACTTAAATTTTTAAAAACCTTTTTACTATAATTTCTTCTCCCCATAATTGAGGACAGCAAACTCTATATGTTCTTAAAAATTGCCCTATGACGATATTTTTTTATATAAGCTGAACGTGAAGACCACCAATGCAGGTAAGAATTTGCATGAACAATTTTCCTATAAACTTGAAATTAAATTTTAAAGTTTATACAAAAAAAACTCGCATAAATTACGATAATGTGAATATTAAAACAAAATGCAATTTGTCCTTTACCTAGTAAAAACTAATAGGAACACCGACCAATTGATATATCTAAATAGCATAAATCCTGATGAGTAATAGCTTTTCTTAAATTATTTAAACTTACTTGGGGTTGATTTAAAACCGGTGTGACAGAATCAGAAGAGTAAATAATTCTTCCACTATCACATGTGACAACAAATAAAAATCCATCTGCTGCTTCCAATATTAAATGTTTTAATTCTTGGTCAGTTAAAAAAGAAGGTTTATATGTTCCATCTGTATTTGTATTCCCAGTACCTGAAAAAAGAAAAAATGATTCATAAATAAAAATTATGAAATGAATAATAGAAAAGCGAAATAAAAATTATAAAGTTCCCCATGGGAAGCAAAATAATAAAGCTTCAGTCTAGAGGCTTAATTGAACATACTATGTATGTACAACATAATCTTTCATAAGAATTGAAAATGTTATTTAAGCATGCAAGGGCTGAAATAACAATCAATAATTATAAATCTGATAGTAATGTAAATCAAATTTAGCCAATGGATTTGAAAGAGTCGTTTGCAAATACAGTTGCTAGTTACAGAATCTCTCAAGAGGCAACAATCACAAACTTACCACTAATAAGAGTCCAGACTGAATGAGTTTGAACTACTTACCCATTCCACTTCCGTTTGCGACCTCCATACCTGCAAAACACACTTCCAGTCATACGTGATTCACAACAAAGAAGGTGCAAAGCCAATGGCTCAATTTGATTAATAAATTTAGAGACATGACTAAACCAATTCAACGCGTTTGAAAAAAATTTAAGTCATGAGAAACGAATGGAAAATAGAAGATTAAGTGTGTTCTAGATTTGCCAGTAATTTACGTGTAGATATTTGTAGTAAGTAGTCCATTACTAATATTCTACACATAAGTGTATACTCTTATGTATATAATTTGTTTAATAATATAATTTTTCGAACTAAAATGTTCATCTACATACAAAGCAAAGGGTTTAAATTAAACTTAACCAGTTTGAGAACAAAATTGATTAACTATATTAAGGTTGAGACCACCCAAGAAAAAAAATAGCCTTCAAAAAATATCTAAACTATCTATAAACAACATACATTTAATCACTTTTACATGTATATATATATATATATATATATATTCATATTAAGGTTCACAGAAAATGAAATTAATGATAAAATTATTACTATATATTAATATTATTGACATAAGGAAATAGTATAGTAGTTATTTATTTATATTAATATACTATAATAATTTTGAATCATATTTTGTTTATCTATTATCAATATTATATATATTGATAATAAAATAGTTATAAATAATAATAGGTCCCCCGGTAGTATATATATATATAATGTTATATATCATATATTATATATATAATATATATTACCTCCATATATCATATATAATATATTAAATAAATATATATAATATATTATATTAATATTATATTATATATATATATATATATTAAAAATATAATATAAGATATTAATAAATATATATATATGATATATATACTGTATATATATTATATTATTAATATTAATTATATATATTAATATTGATATTATATATATATAAATATATATATATATATTATATTAATATATATATTAATTCTATTAATATTATATATAATATCATATATATAATGAGCGCTTCTTAATCTCACAAAAATGACAATTAATGATAAAACATTAAATCTTTAATTTAAAGTATTAAATTTGAATAAATTTTGAGTCCCCCTCATTCATTAGTTAATATTGTCACATAAAAAGATAAATAGTCCGCTAGAAGTTAAAAAAAATAAAAAAAAAAAATCTTAAGTGAGCTATGAATACGAATATATTCACAAATGTTATGTAACTAGGTGCTATGTCGTACAGGGTAAAAGTAGTTAAAATTACAATGCATCACTGTTGAAAATGTATAAATCCTAAAGAAATAAAAATGCAAAACTCTTATGAGAATATCTCATACAAAAAATTTGAGTTAAGACACGACATTAAAATCGACTTATAACGGGATATTTTTCTTCCCCTTCAAAATATATATTAATTAGTTCGATTAGGAAGGGGATGGAAAAAAAATTGAGGTCATCTTGCTATATTTAAACTGTTTTTTTGTTTTGTTATGAAAGAGAGAAGGTGCCAAGAACGTGACAAATGATAATGTTATAAATAATGTGCCTCTACAGGTTACACAAGCAAATGAAGGTGCTTGTATTCAAGTTTATTATTTATCTTAAGTGTTGAGCAACTGTCAATCGGGGGTTTAGTTTACAATGTGGAACTGTTTAATACTAGACAATAAAATATTATGATATTAAAGAACAATTGTGTATAATCTACTCGTTGTTGCATTTAAAAGGTTTTTGACGTCTGAGAATTCAAGGTTCTAAATGAAGAGGTAGAGTGATTTAGAATATAAATCATACCAAAAGCCATGAGTGAGAGGGCACGTTAACAGATGAGAGAAGGGATTAGCTCTGATAACAGCTGTTTTACAAACGGTAAAATCTGAATAAAATATAATATTCTTTGGCTTGCCATATATCTCTAATTCTGTTGACTTTGAAATGTCTCATGGATCATCTTCGAGTCTAGAAAACAGAAAATGAGAATATAATAGAGTTAGTCAGAAAACTCTCGATCCTGTAATAGTTATGGAGTTTTCTCCAGTGTGGCCGATATTAGTACACTTCAATATCTTGTCCACGTAATCGCATTCAGAGTAGTTTCGTATTTATAATCATTATTTGATAAACATTAATGGATAACATTTCTCATCATGGCACTTTTGCACAAGTTGAGATTTCTTGGATAAATTTCTAATGTTCCTCATCCCCATTTCAAGCTTGGAAAGAAATGAATGGGTGTTAGCCATCTATTTCAGAAAGGGAAGAACCTTCCATCTCTCATGTGTCAATGACAGCTGCAAGTAAAATTATTAGTTTAATTTCTCGACTTGCGATGGCATAAAGCATTAATGACCTTCCGAGTGTCGATGGCATAAAGGCGCAAAATTCTCATTCTAAATTAATTTTTGAATGAGACTTCACTTTCAGGCCTTATCGGTCGTGACAGACGCATTAAAAATATCGAATATGTTTCGTTTTCCGAGTTTGACTTCATAACTCGCCCTTAAGTCATTTATGTCAATCGAATGGTCATTGAAATTTTGATATCTGTAAAATATGATAATGAGTTCCACACAATAAAACTTTTCAGCTTTCCCTCTTTTATATTGATTATTTTATCCCTTTTGTCATTACACGCTGATAACTATTAAATAAGCCCACAAATAATGCATTCTAAATTTATGTCACTGATGATGTATATTATATATATAATGTATTAGTATGTTATATATATGTAAATACTTTTATATAAATTAAATATATTATATATTTATATATTTATATTATAAAAAATACTATTAATAATAATTTATATAATACTATATAGTATATATGATAGCAAATATTAGGAAAATTTTAAATATTTATATATATATCATTTTATTTAGTATTTATATATATGGGGATTTGTTCCATTTTTACGACCCCTTTGGAATTTTTTTTTTTTTTAGTTTTTTGACATGTTATGCAATATGAATGGCTCACCTTAACAAAGGAATAACTGGAATGCGTAACATTCGATTTCAAATGTTTCTAAATTTTTAAACTCACTCTCTCTTATAAAATAAAAAGTTTATAAAAACGTTCAATATGAAATAATCTCGAAACAGTATGAACACTCACAGAAAAAAGCTCTCCAATTACATATTTGTATTTCAGCATATAACAGCTTATTTTAAAAATATGTAAACAAATATACAGTATATAAACAAATAAACAAAATAAATTTTCATAATGGGGTTCGAGCCGACGGGGACAGAGGGGGGGACGTTTTTCCATACCCCGTAGGGGAGGGCGGAGGACAGCAAAACTCCGTTGATCATTCTAGGCAAAGAGTGCGTGTAGACCCTACCCGATAGGGGGGAAATAGTCCTAGCCCGATCGTTCACGGAATAGGCCGAGAAGACCTACCAGATCCTGCATCTTTGCGTTACTCACCCATTGGGTATTTTTCTTTGTTTAATAAAAAAAAAAATACAATTAAATATAACAAGAAAGTCGTAAAACGTAACAGTCCTATATATTTACTTTTAAATTATGTCCGTCACGGCACTTATATAATTGATTGTTGGACTCTTCATTACACAGATATATTATTGTTAAAAAGAAAAAAAATAAGCAAAAAACTCACGGAGTCGTAATACATAACAGGTCATATATTATTATATATACTATTATATATATATTATATATATAATTATATTAATACTATTATTAAATAACTATATATATATTATAGATATAGAATTATATTTAATACTACTAAAGTCACATATTTATTGATATATATATATTTATGCTATAAGTATATATATTTTTTGAGTCAGTGTACAGGACCCCCTATAGGCCCATAATATATATGTAATATATATAAATCTATTATACTATATATTATATTTTATATTTATCATTATATATTAAAATATGCATAATTTTACTAAAATATATTAATGTTTTTATATACTAATATATAGTTTATAGTATAGTATAGCGGTGCTTATGTATAAGTCTATTTATTAGTAATTGAAATGACGAAGTAGTTAGAAATAGTATCGTAACTCGCTAACTTGACCACTTTAAGCTATAGCACTACTGTTTGACGATTGCATATTAAGTAACTATGGAGTGAGGCGATAAACAAACCGTGCTGCTGCTGCTATTATAGCGTTACATGAGTGTGGCAGCATAAAAAAGAAAAAGAAAGTACAATTTTGTATGTAGACTCTGCAACTGCCATGTAAAGGGACGAATTGAGCGAAATCCTATTCCGAAACAAAACGTGTAACGTGAAGTGAAGGTATTTAAGAATTGGATACCGTCGAAAAGGTCCTAAGTAAGGTTAAGGGCTTACAAAACGAAGCACCGTACATTTATGCAATTCACGGATGCTCTAAAGAAAGGTAGGAAGTAGAGAATAGTCTAAACGCCTGTTGGCCTAGTACACATATGACCGTTACCGAAAAATTATCTTTACACACGAAAATTTTTTTTAACGTGAAAGAATGTTTTAACAAACAAAATGATAAAAGTTGTATGGAAGGTATTCTAAGGAAGCAGCAGAACTCGTACCATGTGTCCAAAGAGGTTATCATCATCCGGATTCTGTCATAGTTTGGTGGAGTGTGTTACAATAGGGTCACAAAAACACATTTATGTTAAAAAGGTGCTAAAACATTGGTGGCAGCAGTGCATCAAAAAACCTCTCTTGGAAAGTGTGTCAAAACAACTCATGGTTCTAGATTATATTACGCAGCTATTAAATTAAACTTAGTTTCTTTTTAATCTTCAAATAATGATTGTGTTGTAACAGTTTTTTTTTTACTACGGAATATAATATATATATATACTATATAAAATATAATAATATATATATTATATATAATATAATATATATATATATATATATATATATATATATTAATATATATATATATTATATATATAATATATATTATCGTATTATATATATATATATTATATATATATATATACTATATATATATATATATATATATATTATATATATATATATATTATAATATATATATTATTCTCATTATTGTATTTATCATTCTATACTATATATATATATATATATATATATATATATACTACTATATTATATATATACCTATGCCTGATAATACTAACTAAAGTGTTACATCAGAATAAAACAAGAATTCAGCGCTGTTTAATTAAAATATCTTCCACGAAACTTGGAATAACAAGATCAACAGCTCAAATAACAACAGTTCATTCAAAATATGCTGCTTTTGCTTAACACAAGTTCCTTAGTCTATTGGGTCAGCAGTGCTATTGCAACACGCATTTCGACCTCCATCAGGAAGCCTGTTAGGGCTTGCTTTAAAGAATCGACAAAACGATAGGGAATATGCAAGCCATTAAGCAAAGCAGCAGAACTTCGTGCAACGTGCCATGAAGAGGTTATCTTCCGAGCTCCTGTGCTGGTTTAGTGGGAGTGAGTTATGATGGAGCCACTTACATCCATTTTTGTGAATACATTAGATACAATATCCGAGTAACAGCAAACCACTCTGGAGGGTGTGGAAAACCACTTGGTGCTTAGCCCCTCTACCAAAATGAACCATGGACCTTTCATTAGGATTCATCGTCCGCACATAAAGCATTGTCTACTCAAGTTTGGCTTAGGGAACAGACAATGTTCGCCAGTTTCTGACGGTTTGACTGATTGGATGTTCTGCCAGCCCAATCCTTATTTCTTCGATTACAAATTATGAGCAATGTGAGAGCTTATGGTCTGCTCAAGATGACACCCAAATATTGGTTCTTTAAAGCAAGCTCTAATGGGTGCAGTGAAGAACTTTCCAATGGTGGTCATGAGTGCTGCAAAACATAACTGTTCTAACAGACTTGAGGCTTGTGTTAAGGCAAAAAGGCGGTCTTGTATTAGTTTCATTAATATAGTTTGTATATTTTATATATATATATATTATATATATATATATATAATATATTGAAAAAACTATCTATCTTGCTTAGTGTATATAAAATATATATATATATAATATATATATATATATATAATATATATATAATATATATATTAATATTAAATTGAATTGCTTATTTGTTTTTATTTGACACCACTATTTGTGTGTGTTACAGTATTTATAAGAGTACTTGGTACATTACAGTGGTGGTACTGCAAAGGCTTGCAAAGAATATACTAAGTCTTTTGGAAGTTAGTAAAAAAAAAGTAAAAAATGAATGAAAAAGGATGAAGTAAAAGAATATGTTAAACAAATTTAAAATTTGTTGTTTAAAACTTAGGATTTTCGTTAACTTTTCAAATAATCTGAGTTTTAAGATAGAAAATTTTAATTTTTTTTTTTTTTTTTAATAACTTATAAGTATCTTTCTCTTCAAATATTAGAAGATCGTTCAAGCGAAATAAAATAAATATTCTGAAGTCCACTTGCATATGTGTTAAATTTATTTTAATTCTCCAGTGTTCGTCTGATAATTTTTTCTTTATAGGGTTCCTTAGAGGGAATTTAAATGGGGGTCCACGGAGGGTAAATGGGGGTTCAAAGGAAGAAAAAATACTTTTAATGGGGTCTCACTCGCTCTCCAGGCAAAGGTTTAAGAATCGACTATGGAAAGTAGCTAAGTAAAAAGATTATATAACTCTAGTTTGATATTCTTAAAACTTAGCAATAGCTTGATTTCTCAACACCCTCCACTTCAATTTCTTCAAGTGAAAGAAGAGCAAAAGTGTGTACCTCTTTTTCTCGTTATAATAATAATAATATTTATTATATTACTACTATATGTACTCAATAGTATTATATATATATACATATATTGAGATATATAGATTATATAAATGTGGAAAATCACTATTCAAACATTTTATACAAATAAGAAATTAGTAAATAATAAATTAAAGGCAATTTCGATAATCACTAAATAAGTATGAGATAATAAATAATTATTTATATATATAGTATGCAATAATTATCTATACACATATTATAACACTATATATATATATATATATATATATTATAATATATATATCACTCACATTAATTTCTTAATAAAATAAGATGTATAATATATATAATACAACTACCCTTTAATCGTGCTTTAATCCCCTCATTAAGAGGGTAACACGGCGCGGGAATCCAGAGAAATATCGAAAGTCTTTTAAGGCCGCTTTGTCACAACAAAAGCGCCACCAACTATGTTATATTACTCACTAAAAACTACTAAAATATGATATATATACCTATAAATACTAATATAGTAATATTTTGAAAAACTTATTATCTACCATTTATATTTTATAATATATCACCTCATAAAATGCCTACTGTTATAGTATACAAAAGTTACTTATTGATCCATATACTGTGAATATTATAGACTAAAAATTATAATATATTACCTAATATAAGTATTTATTATGTGTTGAGGTGTGTAGTGTGTGTGTGTTGCTGTGTGAATCGCTATTCTGTGTAAATTGTGATAGATAGAAAACGGTATAATTAATATTTTGTTCCACTAAGAAAGTTCAGCTTATTAAAGAAAGTATTCACAATTGATTCAGAAATTTACAAAAAAAAAAAAAAAAAAGAAGTATAGAGCGTGAAGTAAGATAAAGGAAACGAAGGACTGAAAGATACATAGAAATCTATCAAACTTTTTTGAAAGAGAATTGACACAAAGTTAGTATTGACAAGGTATAACTCTGTACAAACGTAATGTTGCATTTCATTATGTAGACTTAACAGGATGTCGCATAAGGATAGAGATATACCGTTTATCCGGTTTTCTTGCAAGAGATCACGCTGGGCTGTCATAAGTCGCTTATGTTTCACGCAATGTAAGAATGATTCCGTCATTTATTCCTGCCTCTAGCTCCAAATCAGAACTTCAACAACTTTCTTTTGCAGTGGAAGAATGGTATTCTCTCCTGAAATTATATTATAATTTTATATATTAATATATATAATATTATAATATATATATATATATATTAATATATATTTAATATATATATATTATATCATAATAATATTAATATATTAATATATATATATATTATATATATATATATTCTATATATATTAATAATATATAGATAACTATATATATATATATATATATATATATATATTTATAATAGGTGTTTGTAAAATTTCTACATCTACATATCAGGTCGTCTTTCTCATGCATAATCATGAAAATTCAAACTATTAAAGATTATAATATACTATCCTATATCATAATAAATAGATATGCTAACGAATAATTATATATATATATATATATAACGCGTATTACAAAAATAACTAGTACTTAATCATCCCATCACTGATACATATATATATATATATACTATATAAATAATAGTAGTTATTAATATATAATGTTATATATTCGCAGGACCAACGTGGAAGGCCCGCAATACGCCCATGGAAACCCCATATATATAATATATATACCAAACCTATAATAATACATATAATACGAGTATATTGAGTTTAAGCCATATTTACATGATTCAAAGTGCATGTCGTCATATATAAACTCTCACTACTCACCTAGTATAGCTATAATTCATAGTTATATATATAACTATGATATATAATATATAATAACTAGCTCACCTATCTACTAATATAAGAATATCTCTGCATTATGTATGCAGTATATAATATTTAGGGTTATTTCATCAGTTATATATCGGGCCTATATATATATATTAACCTATATATATATATATATTATATATATATATATCTGCCACACTTTATTAATTATTCTGATATTTATATATCCTGAGCGATATGTGATGAAATTTTTGTAGATGCAGTTGAGCCATACGTGCATATAAAATCTAATTTTCAATATGAATGAAAAAAAAAAAGAAGTTGAGAGATTAAAGCTTTGTGCTAGAGTTTATAGGGGTTCGTCAAATCGCAGCCATCGATGCGAGACTTAAAGAATAAAAAAAATTTGACGCCACTATAGAGAATGAAAACTTAATTGGCGCATTTGTAGCGGCGTAATTATAATAGGAGAAGTATGAGTGCGTGCTTCAAAAAATTTAGTAAACCTTCCCTCCCCCTCGAGAGGAGGAAGGTCCATGTAGCCGGAATGTTTTTAATTCATATTATATGCTTCCCCTAATTATAATTCTAATAATTATACACAGAATATAATTTAGAAGAGCTTTCTCCCATGTATCCTTCCATGCTCCATTTGCAAAAAGACGAAATTGTACATATAATTTCATTTATTTATTTTTTATTTTTTTCAATTACACATTTATAATGCAGATTTGTAGTGAACAGAAGAAAGACTTTTTTCACCGTTTAGACCTACCATACATTTGCGATTTTGTATGAAATTTGTCCAGTGTTTTTAAGAAATAGCATAAAATGAGTGTTTTTTATATCTTTATTTATATATATATATAATATAATAAGACCTATACTGTATGAGATGAGTGGGAGGGGACTATAGGTATTTAATGTATCTAGTGGTAGTGATTTATAATTAATAAATTTACTAGAAGTATAGTCATGATAAAGGGATTTAAATTATTTAATATAATATAATATATATATATATATATATATATATATATATATATATATATTTAATTGATATTAGCATTAAAATAAATATATCGAAAACCTTCGCTCTTCAAATTTAAAAAATTGTGATGTTCATTTTGCAATTCGTAATAGTTTGCAGCAGATAAACGTAGGTGACGTGGCACTTTCAAGATAAATAACTAATCCTACAGACGACGCTTATTTAGTAAAAAACATAACGTGTGGTAATAATAAGTTGAGAGAAGATGAAAGAGATAGACAGTGAACAAGACACTTTCTCTTGTTAACAATACTTTCTTGTGGTAGTAGTTTTTCAAGCTTTGCATTCAGCTTAATTGCAAATTGCTATACATAAGACCCTACTCTGTAGGATTAGTATTTAATTTGAGCTAGAAGCTTCAGGCCTAGTTATGCTCAAACTATTAACGAATTGGCAAAAATGAAATTTAGAAAGGTCCTGTAAGATTGGATACGAACGGGTAAGCTTATACTTTTCGCTATATTTATTTTAATGCTAATATCAAATTAAAAATAATATGTAGGCACTTGGTTTTAGACTATATGGTATACGGTATTAGTATAGTACGCACATACACATATATATATAACTATATAATATATATATTATATACTATACTCATATATATAGTTATATATATATATATATAGTATATATATACTATATATATATATATATATATCATATATAAGACAAACTTATAATAGTAAACGGATATGCTAATATATACTCACTACTAGCATCGTGTTTGGCTATTTCTAAGATGAGCTGACAATATTTCCTCATAACAAATCGCTCAGAGTGTATGGTAGGTCTTAAAGTCTATAAAAGGCTGAAAAAAGTTTTATATCTGGTGCACTACAAATCTGCATTATAAATGTGTAATTGAAAAAAATAAAAAATAAATAAATGAAATTATATGTACAATTTCGTCTTTTTGCAAATGGAGCATGGAAGGATACATGGGAGAAAGCTCTTCTAAATTATATTCTGTGTATAATTATTATAGTTATCACTCTAGGGGAAAGCATATAATTGAATTAAAAAAACATGGCGCCCCAGCTGATAAGAGACACCTCTATCCTGCCGGAATAGCTTTAGCTAAATTTTTTGAAGCACGCACTCATACTTCTCCTATTATAATTACGCCGCTACAAATGCGCCAATTAAGTTTTCATTCTCTATAGTGGCGTCAAATTTTTTTTTATTTTTTAAGTCTGCATCGATGGCTGCGAGTTTGACGACACCCCTCCTTGCTCGCTCACAAGGTATATATTCAAACTTCAGGACATTAAATAGCACTTTATGCTATTGATAACTGAGATAATAGACATATCTCGATAAGTGTGTGATAAGCATCTTGGATGATAATGGAGATTTAAGTAAAGATTAATAGTGTGGATATATATAATTCTGCCTGTATATATATTAGTGCATTTATATATTAGTACTGAAGTATAGTGCGCTACAACGCTATTACTATATAACAACGGGTATACATACGTATATATATATAAACATAATATATATATCTGTGATAGATTTATACCTATTTATATTATTAAGCTTATATTGGCTAGGGTGATAATGATAGTATACATATATTCGTGCACTCATATATATTACCTAATAGGGAATTTCACCACAAACAAACCAACCAAATACATCCCCAGACCTAACACTATGCTCATAAAATCTTCACGCAAAAACTTCATTAGTTAACTTTGACCACCTCCCCATAATCATAAAATGCCAAACTACCAGGAAATCCAACTACACTTTCAGGAAAACTTACACAAATTACAAAAAAGAAGGTTGGACAAAATTCTCAGAATACATAGAAAATAACTCACTACCTATAATAATCTCAAATGCCAAAACACCAAACACAGCTATGAAAAAACCTCACTTTAATACAAAAAGTCGCAAACCAAAATATTCCTCGGGGATACCTCAAAAAATACAACCCTACCCTCACTCCGAAATCTCAAACTTGAATAAACAACGAAACCTACTAAAAAAATCAGCACAGCAAATACAACAAATTAAAACACAAATCAATAATTTAAACACATAAGTTTAAACATTTAAGTTTAAACATATACTTCAGATTATTTTCAAACCCTAGCTAAGGTTAGAATTAAGCTTTGGAGGAGAAATATTGACGTCTTGCGATTGCGGAACTAAACTAAGGCGATGGTTCCCCTGTGTTCTCGCTCTTGCAAGAATATACTGTGATAAGATATTAATCCATCTTCGCATGGCTGTAGGCTCATATAAGATCTTACGTGGTAAGTGTCTTTCACTATGTACGGAACTTTTCGTATTGAGGGATTTGTCTCTCTTCAATCCATTTGATACGATTTCAATTTTTTAATTCAAACCCGAATCTCCATCTCGGACATGTATATGAGATCTTATTCTTCCTTGGATGCTATTTAATATAATTTAGATATTTTATTAGATTAAATTTTAAATATTATTTAGACCCTGTGTAAAAAAGTAAAATAGTTACTCACGTTCACATCGAATTCACAGGAGACGGTATCTATCCAACTATACATGCAGGTGCCAGGCAACCGTCAACACACTACACTACGGCAAAAAAGGACAACATATAATAGTAGTTATATATACGTGATCATATTAGTAGATCTGGGAAAGTGCATATACTGTATTATCTGTAGTTGTACTCTATATACGGTATGTATGTTATATTATATTAGCACTTATTAATATTACGTATATTATATTTTATATACGATAATGTGAAGGACTTATATCTTTATATATATATATGACAGGTCAAAAGCATGTGTATGGATGTGCTGTCTTATTTTGTGATAAAGAGAGATATAAGAGTTACGCACTTTACCTGTGGTCGCCCGCAGTGTTACTCCCTCTTAAATAGGGGATAAACAGCACGTCTAAAATGGGTGAGTTTTTGATCGTGCCATATGCCACGCTTATTATATTTCAGGTATATATGACTTATTTATTACTATATATCATATAAATAAGTTAATGATACATTCAATGTACCTAAATTTATACTAGAAATAACATATTAGCTCAAATGATTTTACTAATAAAAATTTATATATATACAAGGGCCTAGCATTAATGTTATAGTGTAAGAACTTACTAGAAATATCACTACCTATATTATATAATAATGATGTATATCTATATATATATAACGTGTATTACAAAATATATAATATTTAATAATACGGCTGTATTGGTAATATATATAGTTGAGTATACCTAATATGACATATATAATGATTTATATATATATACGAAAGCCAAGCGACAATTCCTAATATTTTAATTTTCTAATGGGGATAAAAGGGGTAACAAGTACACTTAAATACAATTAAATAAATCTTAAGACCAACGGTAAATAACATTGTTTTTACATTGGAATAGATCTAGCGAAATTTTCTTCAACGTTGGGGGTGACAATAGACCCCCATTGAAAATGTGATTTTTCTAATTCTTCCGTTGAACCCCCATTTTACTCCGTACCGCGACCCCCTCTCCTAAATTCCTCTAAGGAAGCGCCTACTAAAAAAATTTAGCGATCAATTGAAAATTAATAAATTGTATCAACTTGTCGAGTGGACTCGACTACTTCTTTTAGTGTCGATCAACGTCTACAATTTGCATCGAAAAGATACTTTATCAGTTATAAAAAACAAAAAAAAAAAAACATTAACATTTTATCGAGGGACTCGAACTTGCTACATTTGGCAAACCTTAAAACTACCAAATGAAAACATTGCTTAAAATTGCAACAAATTTCAACATTTTCATTCATTTTTTACCTTTTTTTTTATCTGCCAAAGCTCTTAGTATTTCTTTTGCAAGCCTTGCAGACACCACTGTAATGTACAAGTACTCTTATAAATACTGTAACACACACAAATAGTGGTGTGAAATAAACACAATAAGCATTCAATTTTATATATAGTAATAATAATATACTAGTAGATAGAACCTATACTATAACTAGGAATAAGGTAATAAGGTACTGTATATAGGACTAACGAACGTTTAATAATGGGATCATTAATCTAAATAATATTTATTGATATCCTCACCAATAGTATATAGATAACATTATTCCTCTATATATATATATATATATAAATATATATATATATACTATAAAATCTACAACTATTATTAATGAAACTAATACAAGACCGCCTTTTTGCCTTAACACAAGCCTCAAGTCTGTTAGAACAGTTATGTTTTGCATCACTCATGACCACCATGTGCACTGGCACCCATATAGGCCTCTGCTTAAAAGAACTAATATTTGGGAAAAATTATTCAACAATAAAAACATTTTTATCCTATTATTTTAACAATAATTGTAATGATAACGAGTTACACGTATGTAAGTATTTTCAATCAAAAAAAAAATATTTAAAAACTGGGAACATTGTCTGTCCCTAAGCCAAACTTGAGTAGACAATGCTTTATGTGCGGACGATGAATCCTTATGAAAGGTCCATGGTTCATTTGGTAGAGGGGCTTTAGCACCAAGTGGTTTTCCACACCCTCCAGAGTGGTTTGCTGGTACTCGGCTGCCAAGGTTTTGGAACTTTTTCACAAAAATGGATGTATTTGCCTCCATCATAACTCACTCCCCCTAAACCTATACGAGGGAGCTGAACATGAACCTCATTAAGGGCACGGGTTGCTCGAGATTGAGCTGCTTATAAATCTCTAGAGAGGGCATTACTCCCTATATCGTTTTTGTCGATTCTTTTAAAGCATGGATGGACACAACCAGCCCTCAAACAGAAATTCCTAGATCGCGCACGGTCCCGTCGCGTGTTGCAATACGACTGCTGACCAATAGACTTAAGAACTTGTGCGTTAAGCGCCAGAGACAGCTATTCTTGAATGCCTGTGTTTTTTCTTCACTAAATCATACGTGTGGGAGTGTCTCGTCGAGAGTATTAAATTAAACTGTAATTGTTTTTATTTGTATGTAACTACTTTTGAGATTTCGTGGCTCGATATGTACATGATCTTAATAAAGACCATTTGTGGGTACTTATTTATTATAATCTAGAAATAGCTAAGGATATCATTCATAAACCTATTATATATATATCCGAACTCTACTATCTAATATATTCGAGATACCCGGTACTCATATATTACTTGCGTATATATCACTGCGCAATAACTCTTTGTGGTAATATCATATCATCATATAAACTGATATATATATTATAATATATATTATATATATAAATATATACCGTATATATATATTATATATATATATATATATATCTATATATATATTATATTATATATATAGTATATATTATTATATAAATATAAATATATTATATATATATAATAATATATATATATTATCTATGTGTAAAAATATAAACAATACTGATATACTACATAGTAGTAACACAGATGCGCTGGCTATTTGTGTTACACATAGCTGAGGCAACTCGATGTAATAGCCTGCGTAATATAATTCTCACAACATCGAGTTGTTTATGACAGACACTTTCTGGAGAGGTTTGTTCTTGATGCACTCTGCTGGGGGGTTCTACGCATCTTTTTAACCTAAATCGGTTTTTTGTGACCTATTGTACACAAGATCACACTCAGATGTACCTATTTCGAGAGCTAATCCGGATGATTGGTATACCTCTTTGGCACACTATTTGGACGATTCTGCTGCTTCTTACGAAACCTTTCCTCATAACTTTTTATCATTTTGATTTGTTTAAAACACTTTTCATCGTTACAAAAAATTTACTGTCCCGTGCTTTGTTAAGTATAAATGTTTTCGGGTTTAACGTCATCCCATGCTCACTGATGGAAACCCAGGTCGTTTAGACTATGTGTGCTAGTTTTTAGACCGTTTCTTCACGTATACCGTGCGTGCGTGGTTGCGGTGGTGTTTCATTTTGTATAGCCCCTTAAACCTTTTCATTATGGACCTTTCCGACGGTATCAATTTCTTATACCTTCACTTTCATCGTAACACGATTTTTGTTTCGGAATAGGATTTTAAGCTTCATTCGTTATCGTCCTTTTATATAGGCAGTTGCTAGATCTATCATACAAAATTGGGTACTATTTCTATTTTTTTTTTTATTTTGGGCTGCCACACTTCACATGTAAACGCTTATAATAGAGCAGCAGTCAGCAGGTTGTTTTAGTACGCCTCTACTCCATTAAGTTACTTTATAATATGCAACCGTCTACAGTATCTATAGCTTAAAAGTGCTCCAGGTTTACATATCAGACATTATAACTCTTCGCTTATCTCAATATATCTTAAATAAGTGGTCTCAAATATGCACGGCGGCTATATATATTATATTAATATATATTATATATATTAATAATATATTATATATAATATATATCCTGGCCATTGTTATGCAGCTATATCATAATATTTAACTAATATCTATATATACTAATCTAAGGGTATATATTTATTACTACCTATACATATTATATATAATAATTATATATATATATATATATGAGCCATATACCGTTGGTACACTGACTCAAAAATGATATATATTATATATATATAATTATTATATATTTTATTATTTATTATTAATAATTACTTAATATATATATTAATATATATTATGTTATATAATATATATATATAATTATTTAATTAATATTTAATAATATATAATATATATATATATATAATATTATTAATATGAACTTGATTTTAGCATATACTCGTCAGTTTTGATTTTTTTTTTTTTATTATTTCATATATTTTCTTGTATCATGATCCAACAATTTCAATTTAAGTGAGTGAACGGAATGATTTTATAAAATATATAGGACCTAGTTACGTATTTATTTTATGGTCTAATTTAATTTTTTTTTTTTAATTTTTAACTAAGGAATCCTCCAAGGGTATAACGCGCAAAGATGGCAGAGAGTCAGGGGTCTCTCGGTACCTATGCTCCGGGGAACGACGGGGTAGTGAAAACTATTTAGTCCCCTCCACTTTCGGGGAGGGTCTCCGGTAGACCCCGCTCTATTTTGTATTTGTGTGTACTAAGTCGAGGGGTTCCTCTAGCCTCCCCTAGCGGGGTATGGAAAACTCTGTCTCCACCTCTGTCCCCGTGGCTCGATGCTACCTCTAAATCTTATTATTATTTTTTATATTCATTATATTTTTTTAGCATTTTAAAAATTAAGTTTTATAATGCTGATTCACAAATATTGCTAATTGTTTTTCTTGTGAGTGTCACATATACTATTTTTCCGAGATAATTTTATACATATTGAATTTTTTTTTATAATTCTACGTTTGTAGATTTTTAAAAAATTATTATAAATTGTCAGAAACTATTTTGAATTCCATGTACGTCACACTTAAATTCATTATTGAGTATCATTCAATTACTCGCAATATGTCGCACATTACAAAATAAATATAAAACAAAATCAAAACTGACGCGCGCGTCAGGTAACAATAAAATTGCTATATAATATCAATATATATAATATATATATATATATATAGTATATATATATATATAATATATTTTTATATATATATATATATATATATATATATTATATATATATTGAGTACTGACATATATATAAATATATAGTATATATATTATATATATACTGTACAACATATATAGCCGTAACTAACATATGATTACATATTGTCACTCTAAGTCCTAGGAGTATGACATTAATAAAATTTTTCGTGTAATGATTAAAAGGATTAAGCAATACTGGAGATTCTTGTTTCAGACCAGGTATGAAAATAAGGATTAAAAGATCCAAGGAATGATTTACAGTCCGAATGTTTTGAATTTAAGTTAGACATAGGTGTAAGTGGTAGAGATAGGCATACGCCTAACTTTATGCTTATTGGACTCGATGTTTGTGTCATGCGAGGAAGAAAAGAAATAGAAAATTTCCATCTGGATTTTTATAAACATGAGGTCATTGCTGATCTTTTTCATTTACTGTCAGAAAAACTAAAAACCCCTTATTAACATGACGCACTGCTAAGGAAGGTTCTTTCCTTTCTTGAAATAGATGGTAAAAAACATTGCAGTGATGGGATAAATGACTGAGTCAACCTTGGAATGTGATCATGAATTTATCCCAAGAATCTCTCTCCCTTGTTAGGTCAAGGCATATTGACTGTGATAAATACACGCATACACATACTACTTCCTGATTAAATAGTTATGAAGAAACAGACATTGCTAGAAGAGGCTCTTCCGAAAAGTAGTGAACCCAACTTTATTCCTGCAAGAAAAGCTGTAAGTTAACATGTAATATGTTCTCTATACGAGAGCTGACTGCTACCCTATACAAAGCAAACAACTGGAGCAGCAAAAGGAAATCTCTGAGACATTTCAAAGTCCAAAATGTTTATGTTAGGAACAAAGGAATGTTTTGAGTTTGTTAGTTATTTCGAGCATAGTCATTTCTAATTCCGTCTCTTATCTAATAAGTGTCTCTCACTCAAGCTTTATATTTATATTCTTAAATCACTGACATTTTCTTCATTTAGAACCTTGTTCTCAAGTCAAACCCTTTATTGCACAAGTAGATTAATCAATTGTTCTTTAATTCAAATTTTATTTTCTAGATAAACAGTCCACTTTTAAATAAACCCCGATGACAGTTTCTCAACACTAAGATAAAAAATAAAAACTTAATACAAGCACTATCATTTGATAAACCTGAAGAGGCACATAAATTTTAAACATATTATTTGTCACGTTCATGAGTTGTCATAAGGCATAACAAACAAAAAAAGTTTAATATATAGCAATCACAAATCCTTCCCTCCCTTCCTAATCGTAGAACTAATATAATATATACTATTTGAGGGGGAAGATATTCCACAAACCTCCTCCGAGGCAGATAAAACCTTAAATCTATTATCTGTTTAACTCATTTTTTGTTGAGATTTTCGACTCTAAGCTTGTTACATTTAATATTTATTCATTTAGTTGCTCATGTTTTCTAAATTTTGATAAAAACCCCTGACACTTTTATGCACCTTTTACTATAACATTTTTAATATATTTCTTGCTCATAAGATTTTTTTTTTTTTTTTTTTTTTTTAACTTTAGACTATTTATCTTTTTATGAGTAATATGAATGGGGGACAAATATTTATTCAAATTTAATACTTTAAATTAAAGTATTTAATGTCTTTTATTCATTAAATTTTGTCATTTTTTGTTGAAATTAAAGCCTCTTAGATATTATATATATTCATATATTTAATATAAGCGTATATATGTTACATTTCGATAATTATAATATATATATTATATATTATAATTATATTATATATTAAATTATATACTTATATATATATATATAATTATAATATATTAATAATAGTATATTATTATATATATATATTATAATTATATATATATTATATTATAATATATATATATATATTATATATAAATATATATATTAATATATATTAATGAATATATTAATATTAATATGATATATTATATTATATATTGAGATATTATATATATTATATATTATTAAATTAGATATATATATATCTATTATATATATTAATATATTATAATATATAATATATATATAATATATATTAATATATTATTAATATATTATATATATAATTATATATATATTTAATTATATATATATATTATTATGATATTATATAATATATATATATATATATAATATTAATATATATATAATAGCTAAATAAATTAGTAAATATTCTTTTTAAAGATAGTTTAAGATATTTTTTGAAGGAATACCTTTTTTTTCTTGAGTGTCGGCTCTAACCTTAATATAGTTAATCAATTTTGTTCTCAAACACTGAAGTTTATTTTAAACCCTTTGCTTTGTATGTAATGAACATTTTGTTCGAAATTAACAAATATAATACAAGGGTTTCTTTTTTTGTTAGAGAAAATAATGGCTTTTACTCATAACTACTAGTATTTTTATTGCTCAATTGTAAAATATCTCTCACTACTATCATGCTTAATTTTTTTCATTAATTTTAAGCTGAAACCATTCTAAATTTATTAATCAAATTGAGCCATTGGCTTTGCACCTTCTTTGTTGTGAATCACGTATGACTGGAAGTGTGTTTTGCAGGTATGGAGGTCTCAAACGGAAGTGGAATGGGTAAGTAGTTCAAACTCATTCAGTCTGGACTCTTATTAGTGGTAAGTTTGTGATTGTTGCCTCTTGAGAGATTCTGTAACTAGCAACTGTATTTGCAAACGACTCTTTCAAATCCATTGGCTAAATTTGATTTACATTACTATCAGATTTATAATTATTGATTGTTATTTCAGCCCTTGCATGCTTAAATAACATTTTCAATTCTTATGAAAGATTATGTTGTACATACATAGTATGTTCAATTAAGCCTCTAGACTGAAGCTTTATTATTTTGCTTCCCATGGGGAACTTTTTTATTTCGCTTTTCTATTATTCATTTCATAATTTTTATTTATGAATCATTTTTTCTTTTTTCAGGTACTGGGAATACAAATACAGATGGAACATATAAACCTTCTTTTTTAACTGACCAAGAATTAAAACATTTAATATTGGAAGCAGCAGATGGATTTTTATTTGTTGTCACATGTGATAGTGGAAGAATTATTTACTCTTCTGATTCTGTCACACCGGTTTTAAATCAACCCCAAGTAAGTTTAAATAATTTAAGAAAAGCGATTACTCATCAGGATTTATGCTATTTAGATATATCAATTGGTCGGTGTTCCTATTAGTATTTACTAGGTAAAGGACAAATCGCATTTTGTTTTAATATTCACATTATCGGAATTTATGCGAGTTTTTTTTGTTTAAACTTTAAAATTTAATTTCAAGTTTATAGGAAAATTGTTCATGCAAATTCTTACCTGCATTGGTGGTCTTCACGTTCAGCTTATATAAAAAGATATGGTCACAGGACAATTTTTAAGAACATATAGAGTTTGCTGTCCTCAATTTTGGGGAGAAGAAATTATAGTAAAAAGGTTTTTAAAAATTTAAAAGTTCCAGAAGATGTCGTTAATAAAGCAATGAAGTAAATTTATAACTTTAATGACTTTAAAACCTTCAAAATGAAAAATATTTTAGTATATGCTGGTAACTTGGACTTTGTTTCAAATATATGTAAACTTTGTGCAGTGAATACCGTTCAATCTGAAAAAAATTCTAAAACCTGTTTGTTTTTAAAATAAAATGAAAAATAATAGTAATGTTAGACTATATAAAATGCATTGCCAGGATTGTACAAGGAAATATATAAGAGAAACCAACAAATTTAAAACAATCGTTGATGATGAAAATTCATCGTTTGTTACTCATAGAAGAAATGAAAATCATTGTGTAAATATTAATAATGAATTTCAGTTTTCCTTAATAATTAACAATTTTAGAAAAATACGGGAATCATTTTTAATTCATAAAGAAATTAATGAAGGTGCATTTTCAGTTGATGTGGTAACAAATAATATTTTGAAGAAAAATTTCCCTTTTTTAAAAAAAAATGTTTTTGGCGGGGTGCAATGATTTCCATACGTAAGTTGTCAAGGTTTCATATGGCGTCGTAGTTTTAGTCTTTTATAACCGCTTGAAAAGGAAACCTGAATTCAAGTTTCGAAAGTTTACGATTTAAATGTTGTACTGGAAGCCCTTGAAATTATTTATTATTTGTAACGTTGTGGCTGTTTTCTTTTTAATTTTCTCATTCAGGCTAATTACCCCCTATGTTAGTTTTCTAAGTCTTTCAAGATATTTTATTCTACTAGTAACGGGAAATAGCGTTGTAATTTTCAGCTAACATATTTTTTTAACGACGTAAAGAAATTTATTTGCATGTATTCATGTATTCATTCTAGTTTATATTTTGAAATATTGTCAGGTTTGGATTTCTCTTAATTATAATATTGCCTCATTTTTGTTCTTTTTCTCTCTCTTCCTAGGGTGAATGGTTTGGTTCAAGTATTTTTGACCATGTCCATCCTGAAGATGTAGAAAAAGTCAGGGAACAACTAAGTACACAAGACCCTGCAAATCAGGGTAGAATTCTTGATCTTAAAACGGGAACGGTTAAAAAGGAAGGACATCAAGGTAACTTTTTAAAAACATTTCCCTTATTAAATTTATTTAACTACTCCTCTTCATATTTCAGTATTTGTAATGGAATATAATTTAAAACATTGCATACATTACTATTTCTTTTTGTTGCAGTTTTCAGCATGCACCTTTAAACTATTATTATTATTATTATTATTATTATTATTATTATTATTATTATTATTATTATTATTATTATTATTATTATAAGTTAATATATATAAAATTCTTTATATTTATACGTATAGAAATATAATAATATATATATATTATAGATATATATATTATATATATATATATATATATATATATATATATAGGGGCTGTGTTAGGTGTTGAAAAAGAATTGCATAAAAATGATGAATGAACTTATTAGAGAGTCATGTGGTGTGAAGAAAAGCGGTAAATGAGAGAAAAAATTGAAAATACGTTGAGATGGTTTGGTCATGTGGAAAGGATGTAAGATGAGATGGTCGGTTGGTTAAGCGATGTATAGTTGGTGAGTGTGTTTGGGAATCGACCGGGATGGGAGACCGAGAAAAAGTGGATTGAGTCTGTAAAGAAATGCCTGAAGGAGAAACAGAGGCGAGAAAAAGGGTGCATAATAGGAGTGAATGATGGGGTTTTGTAAGGGGGGTATGGTTGTGGGATGAACCCTACCACTGACTATATGCCATAGTGAGGGTGCTGTCGTGGTCCCGTAGAGCTCAAGGGTGGTTTTACCCATTCTCTGACTGCACGAGATTCTCACTATAGGTATAGAGGGGGCGGCTGGGCTTTCTTTTGACTTGTTTCATATTCTACTACTTCTCTTTTCCGACATGTTACGCACCTCATCCCCAGTCTTGGGGGAGAAAAGGAAAGATGATGATATATATATATATATAATATATATATATATATATATATAATAATATATATATATATATATATTATTTATATGATATTAATAATATATATATATATATATATATATAATATATAATCATATATATATATAAATATATATATAGTATATATATATGCGGATGATTTGGTTCTGTGTGCGAATCTGAAGAGAGTTTGAGAGGATTGATAGAGAGATTTGGCAGGGTGTGTGAAAAGGAGGCTTGAAAGTAAAACGGGGATAAGAGTAAGGTTATGGTTAGTGAGTCTGAATGAGGACACTCCTCAGTGTGAAGTTATGTTAAAGGGTGAGCAAGCTTTAGAACAAGTGTCTGAGTTTAAATATTTAGGATATGTGGATGAAAAAAGAAAACGGACGATGCAGAGTGGAGTAGGAAGTGTTGAATGGCAGGAAGGTGGTGGTGCAATTAAATCGTTGTTGAATGCAAAGGGACTTAAGTCTTGAGTGTGCTAGGGTCTTACATGAGGGATTATGTTGTTACCTGTGTTATTGTATGGTAGTGAGACTATGGTCTCGAATAAGAAGTATAGATCTAAAGTTCAATGTGTCAGATGGGGACAAATTCTTAGGGGCTGTGCTAGGGCTGAGAAGAATTGATAAAAGAGAGGAATGAAACGTATTAGAGAGTGTGTGTGTGAAGAAAGGGGTAAATGTGAGAGAATAAATGAAAGTACGATGTGATGGTTTGGTCATGTGGCAAGGATGAATGATAGCCGGTTTGTTAAGCGGATGGAATTATAGTGGTGAGTGTGTTGGAACCGACCGGCTGGAGGACCGAAGAGAAAGTGGATTGAGGTCGTGTGAACGAATGTCTGAAAGGAGAGAAAGTGTGAGTTTGGCAGCAGGCTGAGAATAAAGGTGCATGATAGGAGAGAATGGCGGGGTTTTGTATGGGGGGGCATGGTTGTGGCCCACCTGCCCCAAGGGATGCCCTTATATTGACGATTTACCATAGTGAGGGTCGATCGCGGTCCCATGATGCTCTAGGGTGGATTCTCTGTCTGTGACGAGTCCTCACTAATTAATGGTACAGAGGGGCAGTAAGCTGGACTTTCTTTTCGACGTTTGTCATGTTCTCCAACTGCTTTTCTTTTCTGGCTTGTCAGCACCTTACCCCCAAATCTTGGGGCAAAGAGGAAGGTGAAGGAAAGAAAGACATATAATATATAATATATTATATATATATATAACTATATATATATTATATATATATATATATATATATATATATATATTATATAATATACTATTATATTATATATATATATACCTATTATATAATATATATATATATATATAATATATATATATATATATCATTTAAAACAAATGATTTGAAGAAATAATGATTTCTACATACTATTATTGCTATTTTAGTTTTATGGATTTGCAACAGGCGTACGATTAGGATTAATAGGGAAGCTCTATCGCAGGTGTTAGTGATAATATGGTGTTGGTTTGGTAAGTTCGAATAGGAATCAAAGTAGTACGACGATAGTGAAGCGGTTTAAGAATTAAAGGAGTCGAAAGTAATTGTTTAATATTAATAGCGGAGTGAGACAGGATGGGCTATGTCTCCTTGGTATTTCAATTTGTATATGAGCATGGGTTATGAAAGAATAGAAGTGGGGCTGGGCAGGATGCGTGTTAGAATGATGAGATGGAACGAGAGTAGAGGATGCCCTACCTTTTATATTTGAGGATGATTTGTTTTGTGTGGTAAATCTGAAAGAGAGTTTGAAAGCATTTTGGTAGAGAATTTGGCAGGCGTGTGTAAAAGAGGGGGTTTGAAAGTGAACGTAAATAAGAGTAAGGTTGTGGTTGTGAATGAGGACAGTCCTTCGATATAAGTTATGTTAGATGGTGCAGCAGCTGAAACAAGTGTCTGACTTTAAATATTTAGGATAATATGTTGGATGAAAAGGAACGGATGGATGCAGAGTGTAGTAAGGAAAGTTGTGAATGGAAAAGGAAGGTGGCTGGTGCAATTAAAATCGTTGATGGATGTGAAAGACTAAGTCTTGAGGCGTTAAAGGTATTACATGACGGTATATGGTGTTACCGTGTTAATATATAATTGAGATTATGGTTCTGGAAAAGAGGTATAGATCTAAAGTACGAATGAGTTCAGATGGACAATCTTAGCGGGTTGTGTTAGGTGTGAGAGAAGAATTGATAAAATTGAGAATGGACGTATTAGGGAGAGTTATATGGTGTGGAAGAAAGGGATAAATGAGAAAAATAAATGAAAAGTATGTTGATATGGTTTGGTCATGGGAAAGGATGGCAAGATAGTCGGTTGGTTAAGCGAATGTGAGTGGTGACGTGGTGTGAGAATCGACCGACTGGGAGACGAAGAAAAAGTGGGATTGAGTCAGTAAAGGAATGCCTTGGAGGTTAAAGGAAATGTGTTTGGGCTGAGGCTAGAAGAAAAGGTGAATAATAGGGAGTGAATGGCGGGGTTTTGTGAGGGGTATGGTTGGCTCACCAGGGCCAAGGATGACACCCCACACTAACGAAGAGCCATAGTGAGGTTCCGTCGTAGTCCCTTGAAGCCCTAGGGGTGGATTTTTCTGACTCCGACGAGTTCTCACTAATAGCTATCATGTCACGCACCGTACCCCCAGTCTTGGGGAAAGAAGGTATGATGATAAATAATTAATTTTTAATTTTTAAAAATTTTTTATTTATAATAATATTATATTATATATTATATAAATATTATATATATATCATATATATATATATATATATATATATATATATATATATATATTATATATTATATATATTTATATTAATATGTTGTTGAAGAGTGAATAAAGTGTCGAGAATGACCAATTTTTTCAGGTGACAAAGTCACGTAGTCAACGTTACCTCGTAGGTGGCATAGAAGAGGGCTTCATTTCGCGTAAGGAGTACAGGTTTAGATATATTAAATTACAATGCAATTCTTTGTGAAGCTACGTAACCGTGGACTTAGTGACTTTTGCCACCTGAAAAAGTTGGTCATAATTCGACCTCTTCTATCAAGTGAGGTAGAGATGTGTTATGTATCCTTGGTTATTTAATTTTTATGGATGGTGTGATGAAAGTATTAGGGGTAGGGGAAGGTGTTAGAATGATTTAGAATGGAAGAGAGTCGAGAGTTCCTGGCACTTAATTTTACACAGATGATTTGGTTTGTGTGACGAGCCTGAAGAGAGTTTGAGAGGATTAGTAGAGTGTGCAAAAGGAGGTGTTTGAAAGTAAATGTAGATAAGAGTAAGGTTATGGGTGAGTGAGGAGAGTTCACGGTGTGAAGTCATGTTTGGAATGGTGAGCAATTGGAACAAGTATCAGAATAAAAAAATTTAGAATATATGTTGGTTGAAAAAGGGAATAGATGGTGCAGTTGTGTAGTAGAAAAGTTGTGAATTGTGGGAAGGTGGCTGGTGCTATTAAATCGTGCGTGCATGTAAAGCGACTAAGTCTTGAGTTCGCTATGGTTTTTGCATAATGGTATGTTGTTACCTGTGTTTAATGTATAGTAGTGAAACCATGGTGTGGAATGAGAGGTATGGATCTATAACAATTCTAGCGGTGCCGTGCTAGGTGCAGAGAAGGAATTAATATAATGAGGAATGAACGCATTAGGGAGTTGGTGGTGTGAAGAAAGGGGTAAATGAAGAAATTTAACGAGAGTACATGAGATGGTTTGGTCATATGGAAAAAAGCATAAATGATAGTCAGTTGGTTAAGTGGAGGTATAGGTGGTGAGTGTGCTTGGGAATCGACTGGGCTGGGGAGACCAAAGGAAAAAGTGGATTGAGTCTGTAAAAGAATGTTTGCTGACGGGGTAATAGGAGTGAATGCGGGGTTGTTGGAAGGCGCCAAGGGATGAAAGCAATAAAAAACTTTTATATAGTCCATGAAAATACTCCTATTAACCATACATTGAAGTTGGCTTAATCAGTTGCCACAAGCAATTATATTAAAATTCCAGAATCTCTCATCTAAAAACTTTCGAAGAGCGTCGTTATTCTTTGTATTTAGTTTCGTTTATTTTATTGGTGAATGAATAATTTTTGTATTGGAGTGAACTGTCCCAATCAATCCCTCTTCAATGTACTGTGATATAGATTCCTTAGCACAGCATAAAGTTTATTGAAAAGAATTGCTTGATGTTTCTTTGTACTTAAAATTCATGACAAAAAGATTATTGCTCGATACTTAAATGTACGCGATAGGCTAGTGACTCACTCACTTTATGAGCATTTCCAGATTAAAGCATATCAGTGGTTTACCTAATTTGTTAAGATACAAGCACCCTTTTTCTAATATGATGTTGACGTGTTTAGTAAGCCTTTGTTCAGCCGATGGCATTTACTATCGAAATTTTTTGAATAAATATTGTTATAAACTCAAAGACTATTTGGGTTTAATAGCCACTGATTGTGATATATTTCAAACCTTTTTCTCAATTTGAAAAACTGATACAGTCTAAACTAACTAACAAGCGACATTTACCTTCTCTAATATATACGAGAGGACAGATATCCAATAGAAGCATTCACCATTTTCTGTTGAAGATAAAACTAATATTAGGTGAAAGGAATCAGTTTCCTCATTCAGTATTTACGTATTTATCGGCTTATGTTGCTTAATTATTTCATCGCTTCTGTTACCAGGACCCCCATAAATCCTTTTGGACTCTCCCTCTCTTCACTTATTCCGTCTAAGCATGGAGCCATTATGACCTCCCGTTGAGTGGGATCATTAAAGTCATTGTAACGCACTTGACAAACCTTGATTTAAGGAATTGTTAATGTTTTTTGAAAAGGGAAATATAATTTACATTTCATATGTAGGAAACTTTATGAAGCTATTACTGACCCATTGTGTTAATTCTGATTTTCTTTGAAAACAGAAAATTTAACTGCATGTCTTGGTGTTTGTGAGAGAAACTGAAAGAATATATAGCGCATTGTCATATAATACTTTTTCAGAACTGTCCTTTTATAATCAAGTTTTAAGGTCCAGCAATGAAAGACCTTTATCACATTTGTATGTAGTTTAAAGTAACATGGATATTATTATACTTTTCAGCTTCAATGAGGTTATCCATGGGATCCAGAAGAGGATTTATATGCCGAATGAAAAGTTGGGGAAAATGTTAGTCCTGAACAAATATGAAACTGGTTTCAGTTTAAATCGCTTACGACAAAAAAGAAATTCTCTAGGACCTTCCACCGATGGTCACAATTATGCTGTGATTCATTGTACAGGATACATTAAAAATTGGCCACCAACAGGAATTCAGGTAATATAGCCTATATCATCATCTGCCTCCCTTCCCCAGATTGGGTGTGAGGTGCGCAACATACACCGGAAACAAAAAAGTAGTTGAAGAAAATGATGCAAGTCAAAAATGAAGCCCCCCAACCCACTTTCCCCTCCATACCCCCAAGGGAGAGATCGTCGCACTCAAAAAAAAAAAAATCCACCCTAGGGTTTCACGAAATTGCGACGGTTTCTCACTGTGGTATCTCTTATATGTAGGGTTTATCCCTTGGACCAGGCGGCCCACAAATATACCCCCTCACAAAGTCCCGCCATTCACTCCTATTGTGCACATTTCTTCTCGCCTTTGCCACACTCACATTCCTTTACTGATTCAATCCACTTTTTCTTTGGTCTCCCAGCCGGTCGATTCTCAGCACATTCACCACTATACATCCGTTTAACCAACCGACTATCATCCATCCTTTCCATATGCCCAAACCATAATACACCCTCGTTTATTCTCTTATTTACGCCCTCCTGCACATCACACAACTCCCTAACACGTTCATTCCTCATTTTATCAATTCTTCTCACACCTAACACCCCTAAGATTATCCATCGGAACAGATTCACCTTTAGATCTATACCTCTTATTCCCACACCATAGTTTCACTACTATACAATAACACAGTAACAACATATTCTCATAATATAATATATATATATTTTATATAAGTATATTATATATATGATATATATATATTTATATATATATATTAGATATATATATATAATATATAATATTATATATATATATAATAAGAAAAAAATTACAACCAAAAATACGCCGCCGCCGCCGCTTCCGGACAAATCTGAGATCATTCCACGGGCTTCTCCACCGCCAACAACTTATTTCTCCTTCTACTCATCATGAGGCATACTTTCCCAACTTATGCCTCAGCCTTACTAATAAAAGCCAGTGACACAGAAAAAACCCCCCGAACATATGTCAATAGGCAACAAGATTAGTGAGGAGAAACTATAACTGCAATGAGATACAAACATATGGACTACAAAACACTTCCAATTCTCACCACGCTACCCCCTCAATACACAAATGGATCTTGCCAAGTCTGTACTCCATCCACAACACACACATCACAACAAGCAAACCCACATATAAAACATATGACCAATTTCAACAACAAACGAACTACCACAATAAAACAAATAAATAGAAAAATAATTTCTAAAACAACAACAACATACACATAGTCATGATACAAAAAGCCCACCTACCCGATAACTATTTAGAATCAAAATTCTATGCCTATGATGCCATTTTCACACCCCAAACCCCCAGCATACCGCACCTCTCAACCCTTATACAACAACTCTCTACCGCGATAACAACAAACTACAACGTCATTTAAAACGACAAAAAACACAGTCCTTCAACAAATAATGATAAACAAAAAATCCACACAATCTGATAAACCTTGACATTTCCCACCATACCTCACCACAATGCCCCTGAAATTACAAACAAACCTCTCCGAAATCTCCCACCTCCCAAACCTCATAATGGGGGTGGGGCGACTTCAAACGCTCACCACCCTACATGGTATAATGCCCAAGAAGCAAACCAAAGAGGAACCCACACCATAGCCCAGCTTGAAACCTCAACATCCTAAACAACAAAAACAGCCACACCAGAAACCCCACCTCTAACTATCAAATCGGCACATCACCAAAGCATATACACGTATGTTCACCAAATTTACACACAACTCACTGGTCAACACAAACCGACCTAAACTCCAACCACCTACCCATCAAAATAAATACAAAAATGTCACCTAACCAAACTAACCACTCAGAAAAACCATACACAAACTACAAAAAGCAGGTTGGACACTATTCACCAACATATAGAAAACAACATACATCCAAATAAAAAAAATCACCCTTAAATATCACGTAACACATCAAACACTCAACAAATCATACAAAAATTTCACTTTTCTAATTCAAAAAGCAGCTAACAAAGCCATCCCCAGAGGATACATAAAAAAATACAACCCTACCCTAACACCTGAAATAGAACAGCTAATCAAACAGCGCAACTCGTTCAGAACAAAAACACCCATATCACTCCAAGCTACAACACAGATTAACGCCCTAAACACCCAAATCATAAACCCTAACAAACATTCATTCTTCCCAAATCATAAACCTAACAAACATTCATTCTTCAAACAACTTCCAAACCTTCCTCACCAAGAACATCCAACACACGAACAACACCAGAATGTGGAAAACAATAAATGCACTGAAAAACTCAACCAGCCAACAAACACACTCACTAATCCATCAAAAACCCAAACACACAAAACCCACAAACAACACGCAAACACTTTCGCAACTTACTTCGCAAAGCAGAGTCAAAACCCACACAGCCTCAAAACAGGAAAATCATCAAAGCCCTCAAGAAAATAAAACTCAACCATGACCCAACAATAGAAATAACCACAACCGACCTAGAAAACCTAACAAAGGCACTTAAAAACTCACCGGCAACTGGCCCAGACAATATCTCAAACAAACGCCTCAAAAACCTATTGAACACAATTAGCACAAATATATAACCGCTCCATTAGCCTAAACTTCATTCCCCCTATTTGGAAAAAAGCTATCATTATACCAAAATTTAAAATCAGGAAAAGACCCCTCTGACCCTCATCATATCGCCAAATCTCTGTATTATGCAAACTACTAGAAAAAAAAACATACTGAGCGAAATAACTCCACACATCATCAAACAAAATCACTCGACTACAACTGCACTCACAAACATCATATAATCCACATTCAACGGCCTAAACTCAAAACCAACTCATAAAACTATAACCATAGCAATCAACATCAACAAAGCATTCGATACAGCACCCAAACACAACTTGATCCACAAAATAATAAAATCTAAAATCCCCACTAACCTAAAGAAATGGATTTCCAACTTTCTATCAGGACGAACAGCACAAATACAAACAGTACGAAATCCAGAACAATAAACATCAACAGCGTTGACCCCAAGGCGCAATACTATTCCATACATTATTCAACCTATTTACGGACGATCTAAAACAACCACAAATAGATCACACAATCATAGCTTACGAAGACGACATCACCATAGCCACTACACACCAGAACCTAAACACAGCCACAAACCTGACACAATAATCAACCAACTTCAAACATGGCTAACAGAATACAATTTTGACCTCACCAAACTTTAATTAATCAATTACTTTAAGGGAGGAGAAGATATAAATTGTAATTAGGTTATTGGCATTTGCAAACAGGCAGCTAGATAAAATTAAGGGAAGCTCTATGCAGGTGTCAGTATTATATGTGATAAGGTAGGCTTTCTGGGAATGGGAAAATTTTTGTTTTTCAAAAAAAAAAAAGTTTATGTGTATTTTTGGATGATGGTGAAGACAGTGTATGAGTAAGAAAAGTCGTAAATGATTTGGTTTAATATAATAGAGGAGGAGGCCAGGGATGTGTTATGTCTCCTTGGGTTATTCAATTTGTATAATGGATGGAGTAAAAAAAATTAAGCGCGCAGGAAATGTTGGTAGATAGAATGATGGAGAAGGAAGAGGAGTGGGAGTGCCCAATGCGATAATCGGATGATTTGGTGTTGTGTGGCAAATCTGAGGAGAGTTTGAGAGATTGGTAGAGAGGATGTGGCAGGTGTGTAAAAGGAGGGGTTTGTAAGTAAACGTAGATAAGATGTAAGGTTATGGTTGTGAGCGAGAGGACAGTCCTCTGTGTGAGCTTTATTTTGGATGGTGAGCAGGCTGGAAACAAGTGTTCTTGAGTTTAATATTTTGGATATATGTTGGATGCAAAAGGGGAAAGCAGTACGTAGAGTTGGTAGTAGGAAAGTTGGTGAATGCAGGGAAGGTGACTGTAGTGCAATAAATCGTTGTGAGATGTAAAGAAGACTTTGAGTCTTGATGTGCGCTAGGGGTCTTACAGGAGGGTAATTATTACATTGTTAATGATATAGTAGTGCAGGGACTATGTCGGAATAAGTATAAGAGGTATAGATCTAACGTACAATGTGTTCAGAATGGACAATCTTTGGGGGCGTGATAGTGTGAGAAGAATTGATAAAAATGGGAATGAACGTATTAGAGAGTGTTGGTGTGAAGAAGATAAATGTGAGAATAAATGAAAGTGCGCTGAGAGATGGTGTGGTTATGTGGAAAGGAAGATGATAGTCGGTTGTTTAAGGCGTAATGATATAATGGTGAGTATGTTCGGGAATCGGGATCTGACTGCGAAGCGGAAGAAAAAAGGTGATTGAGTCAGTGAAAAGAATTGCCTGGAGGAGAGAAATATGAGTTGGCAGAGGCGAGAAGAAAGTGCATAATAGAGTGAATGGCGAGTTTTGTGAGGGTATGGTTGTGGCCCAACCTGGGCCCAGGGTATGAACCCCACATTTACGAAGATGCCATTGAGGGTCGTTCCGGTCCCGTGAAGAGCTCTAGGGTAAATTTTCTGACGGCAACGAGGTCTCGCTAATAGTATAAAATGTGATTGTCGAATGCTTGCTGTTGCGTTCTCGACTTTTTTATATTCTAATTTCAACTGCCCATCTGTTTCCGGTGCATTTTTCAACGCATCTTTCCCCCAGTCTTGAGAAAGGAGGTGATTTTTATATTTTTTTATGTTTTAATATATATATATATATATATATATATAATATATAAAATATATATAGTATAATTAATATATATAATAATATATATATATATAGTAATAAGTTTATATATATATTATATATATATATATATATATATATATATATATATATAGTAATATAAATATTATATATATATATATATATATAATAATATATAATATATATATTAGGAGTAGTATATATATATATTTTTCTTCTTTATCTGCCTTCATTTCCCAAGAATGGGAGTAAAGTGCGAACGAGCATCGGAAAAAAGCAGTAGGAGAACATTGACATAAGTCGAAAAGAAAGGCCCAGCCTTACCGACCATAAATTAGTGAGAACTCATCGCAGGCAGAAAATCCACCCTAAAGCTTCATGGGACCCGCGATGGACCCTCCACTATGATAGATCGTCAAGGTAAGGGTTCATCCCTTGGCCCAGGTGGCCACAACCATACCCCCCTTCACCAATCCCCCCGCCTTCACTCTGTTATACCCTTTCTTTCTCGCCTCTACCAAAACTCACATTTCTCTCCTTCAACATTCGTTTACTGACTCAATCCACGTTTTCTTCGGTCTTCCCAGCCGGGTCGGTTCCCAACACACTCGCACTATACATCCGCTTAAACCAACGACATCATTCATCCTTTCCATATGACCAAGATATCTTAAATACTTTAATCTCCCTCTCTCTCATTTATCCTTTCTTCACACCACACCTCTCCCTTAATACGTTCATTCCTCATTTATCAATCCTTCACACATAGCACACCCCTAAGATTGGTCCATCTGAACACATTGACTTTTAGATCTATAGCCTCTATTCCAGCCAGAGTCTACTGGGACTAACAATAACACAGTAGAACAACATACCCTCAGTGTAAGACCCTAGCACACTCAAGACTTAGTCCCTTTACATTCAACAACAATTTTAGTTGCACCAGCTACCTTCCTGGCCATTCACAACTTCCTACTACACTCTGCATTCGTCCGTTCTCCTTCTCATCCAACTATACAATGAAATATTTAAACTCGATACACTTGTATCCAGTTGCTCACCATCAAACATAACTTAACA
>JABUQX010092919.1:45000-51445 GCA_015478945.1 Trachelipus rathkii
TCAGTTGTCTGCCATTTTCTTCATGGTGTTGTTGAAAAATTATTTAGATGTTTTCAGATATTCATTTTGAATAAAATCATCTTAACCTCACCGGGATGCTTATTGTAGTTGGTTACTAATTATAAATGCAAAAGGATACCATGATTTTGCGATGGTTCTGTGATTGATATTTCTTATCATCTTTATATTGTTGAGTAATTAGACTAGAGCGGCCTGTGTTTTACGCCTATGACTAGTAAAGCTGGAATTTATTGCTGTCTTGTGCAGGTCATCTGTATGTTGATTTTTTCTTCTTTTCAAATCTATGGTTCCACCTATAATATTTTATTGCCGAACGTTATTGCAGGGGATGTTTTGATAATACCAGCTTTGGCGGGAGATTTTCTTTCGTTTTGGGGGTTATGAGAATGCTTTTTAAGGTGATGTTATTTGAGGATTAAAATTAATATTTTTTTCGGTAAATATTTGTTTTAACGAATATTAATGGTAATTGAGGAATTGGTAAAAAGGAGGGTGTTGCTTTTTTTCGGGGAAAAGGTGCTATAGTACCTCTTTTTTTTGCTTTGTTAAATGCTTTTGTGATGCAAAAACTCAGGATAGTAAAGTTATTTGAAAGTATTGTGGATGTATTTAGTCTCTTGTGCTAGAAAGAGGGGAAGAGCATATACGAAAAGCACGGAGAAATTGAGATGACAGGACAGCTAATTTTGTGTTTGGGAATGATTAGATAGCCAATGTAAATAGTTGCGGTGTGAATGTGGAGTTTCTAGTATATAGTAAATTGCAAAGTGAGTCTATCCATCGTGATTAAGCTATCGAGGAAAGGGGATAGAGTTGTTGGACGGCATTTCTATCGTATACTGAACTGAAGGATGAATAGAATTAATATAGTTTAGGACATCATTAATGTGGTGGTTGTGAGGGAGGGAGGAACAAAAATCTCATCTCTCAGTATCTAATCCATAAACTTATTTGTTTAATAAAGGGCTGGGGAAAAATATAATAAAATTCTGTTAAGTTCCATTATATATGTTTACTGAGTATGGGTTAGACAGGGGGATCCCGATACTGCAGGCCGAAGTTTGTTTTGTAATATTTCCATTAAATTGAAAGAATTATGTGAATGAGAGGATTAATGAAAGATGTTTAACTATGAGAGAACGAGAAGCCAAATCTCTCATTCCACAAACATAATCTTTCATTATTTCAATGGGCTTATCTACAAACACTTTCGGCCCTGAGGTATGGGATCCCCACTGTCTCCCCCATACTCAGTAACATATATATGGAAACTAACAGAATTTTATCATATTTTTATCCGTAAGGGTTACATGTGGAATTCTTGTAGCAAATAACCTCTACCAATTCCTCCATATATCTCTATTTATATTTCGTTAAAACCAAATATTACCAAAAAATATTACCCTCCTTCTTTCCATCAAATAACATCACCTTACATAAAACATTTCTCAAAACCCCCAAAACGAAAGACAAATCTCCCCCAAAGCTGGATATATCACATCCCCTGCAATACTGGCTTAAAAAACATTTATATTTTTTTTTAATTTTTTTTGTTTTTTTTTTTTTTTTTTTTTTTTTTGGTGAAACCATAGATTTGCCAAAAGAAGAAAAAATCAACATACAGATGACCTGCACAAGGGCAGCATAAAATCAGCTTTAACAAGTCATAGCGCGTAACACAGGGGGCCCGCTCTATCAATATCAACAATATAAAGATGATCAAAAATATCAATCACACGAACCATTGGGCAAAATCATGGAATCCTTTTGCATTTATAATAGTAACAAACTACAATAAGCATCCCGGTGAAGTTAGATAGATTTTATACAAAATGAATATCTGAAAACATCAAAAATATATTCAACAACACCATAAAGAAAATAGCAGACCAACTTTGTGAAACACACTTGAACTGATGAAGAATCAAGAAAGAAATCCAGTCCCTTAGCCTGAAGAGGTCTCGCGTGTCGGGAACGAAAATTAGCTTTCCTTTTTAAAATTTATTTCATTAAAAAAAGTGTCTTTAACAATGTTTTTAATTTGTGTAAATTTAGTAATAAAATGAAGTGAAAGTAAAGCATAATACTAAAAAAGAATCCAAGGGCTTCCCCTCTAAAGTAAATATATCACTACGACAAAGTAGTTCTTAAATATATATATATATATATATATATATATATATAATATATATATATACTATATATATATATATATATATATATATAATATATAATATATATATATATATATATTATATATATATATATATAATAGATATATATATATATACTATACCGGTATATATATATATATATATATATATATATATATATATATCTAGTACTATATATAATATAAAATATATATATATATATTATATAATACAACTTATTCCTTCTAGAAAATCAATTATTTTTCTAAAAATTTTTCTTTCGGAAATATTTATTTAATTGAATTCATTAAATGTATTCCTTTTTTTATAATTTAAATTATTAATTAATCGGAAATTATATTTAATTTTCATTCCTAAGTTTTAAGACTTTCAGTGTTTTTGACTTACATTTGTAATTTTAGCTAACCCGGCCACCGGGCCCACGGCTAAATTAGAGCAACCCCGGCCCGGCCCGGCCCCGGCAAAAATTCCCGCCCCGGTCGGTCCCTATATGGTACATTGGAATGTTCAGAGGAATAAATGTTGAGGAGAAGAGGAGAGAGGCTGATGGATGTATTTAGAAAGCGGGGCAAATTTGATTTGCTCGCTGTGACTGAAACAAAGATGAAAGAAAAGGGTGAAAATTAAGTGGTGTGGTGTGGTGTGGTGTGAATGTGTGGCGTGCTGGTGTGGAAGAGGAATGAGAGAGGGAGAGAGGAGTTTGCAATTTTGATGAGTGGGCCTGTGGTACAAAGCTATGGTAGACTTGTGTGTGTGAGTGAGTCGTAGAATTCTAATGGTTAAATTTAAGTTTGAAAAGGTCAAGGTATGTGTGGTTGTGACGTATGGTTCCATCTTGAGGGAAAAGCGTTGAAAGAGAGTACGATTTTGCGGATAATGTCTGAATGATGTATCTGGATAGGGTGAGTAGGAGCTTCAGATTGATAGTGTGGGGACCTGAATGGTTGGATAGGTGATCAAAAAAGGATGATATAAGGTGGTTTTGGGTGGCGGGAGAAAATGAAAATGGTAGGAGGTGATTGATTTCTGTGAAGAGGAGAGGTATGTGTGTACTGATGTATACTGTTCTTTAACACACAAGAGTTTATCCATACAAGTATACTAGAGCGTTTTGGTGTAGTAGAGATGTATCGGAGTGAAAAGTTGATTTATTTTTATTGCTTGGTGAGAAGGAGATGTTGAAGCTTTATGTGTTGGATGTTAAATCAGTTAGGGGCTTAGGAATGGGATTATCGGTTCATTTTATGTTGTCATGTAAAATTAAGTTAGTGGTGGCTTGGAGGAGAGAAGGTGAATACGAAAGGAAGTAGGTAAAATAAGAGTGAGAAGTTAAGTGAGCAGGACAATAAGGATTAAAGTATGTAAGAGCGCTCCTAGTAAAATCGGTTGAATGGTGAACTAGCTTGATATCGCTGAACAAAATCTGCTGCGTCGCAAATGACGAGAAGGCTAATTGTTAGTAGTGCAAAGGCAGTGTGTGGATGTGCTAAATCAGGAAGTAAGAATGTTAACAGGCGAATGGTGGAATGAAGAGGTGATTTAAGCGGTTAAAGGCTAAAAAAAGAAAGCGTGGTTGAACTGCTACTAAATACAGGCAAATGATGAAGTTTTTCAACAAGTAAACCGATGCTGTGAAAGTTATATTAATGGAGGAAAAAAGGAAATCACTCATAAAGGTGCATCACGCTAGGAAGAAAACAATAGCGAAACGTACACCGCAAGTAACCAGTATGAAGACAGTTTGGCCGGAGGATGACATGAGGCGACAATACAAGGAATAGAAGCTCTCTCTAGGAAGGTGAAGCGCGAAAGGGTTAAGAATGAGGAATAAGGGCGAATCTGCTTTAGAATATGAGTAAGTAGGGAGGTGCTTTGTAACTGATGAATTTGGATGTGAGGGAGAGTGTGGAAAGTAACACTCGAAATCTGCACAATATATATAATAGCAGCTCGAGTGCTGAGAACCCTCGATTAATAAGAGTTATCTGTGATCGTATATATATAATGAAAGACTCTAGCTGGTGAGTGGCTGCGCGATGATAGGACATTTAATTAATATGCTCTATATTCACAGACTCTACCTCTTACGTCAATCATCAAAGAATGATTAAATCTGCAGGTATAGATGCAAATTACTAGTGAAATTATCAAGAGCGGAGGCCGAGAGGTGATTGATTGGATTTGGAAGTTGTGTAATAAAGCGTCTATGGAGGGTATAGTTCCAAGGGATTGGAGGAGAGCGGAAAGTACCCTTATATAGGGTAAGGGAGAAAAGCGGAACTGTAGAAATTATAGGGGAATAAAGTTTATTGAGTGTTGTAGGGAAGTATATGCTGGTATTTTGGTTCGAAAGAGTGCGCCGAGTGATTGAGGGACTGATTGGTTAAGAACAAGGTGCGTTTTAGGAGTGGTAGAGGATGTGTGGACCAAATCTTTACATTGAAACAATGATTAGAAAAGAGGAGAAGAAGAATAAATATATTTAGGTTATGGATTTTACAACAGGCGTATGATAGAGTAATAGGGAAGCTTTATGGCATGTATTAGTGATATATGGTTGTGGTGTAGGCTTCTGAATGGAACAAAAGTATGTATGACTAGTGAAGTCATGTGTAAGAATAAATGGTGTCAATGGTGTTTGGTTTAGGATTAATAGTGGAGTGAGCGGGTTGTGTTTATGTCTCTTTGGTTATTCATTCAATTTGTATATTGGATGGGGTTATGAAAGGAATTCGAGGTGGGGATGCAGGAAATGGTGTTAGAGAATGATGGACAATGGAGATGAGTGGAGGGTGCCCTACCTATTATATGGTGATGATTTGGTTTGGTTTTGTTTGGCGAATCTGAGAGAGTTTGAGAAGTTGGGTTAGAGAGATTTGGCAGGGTATGTAAAAGAGGGGTTTGAAAAGTAAAAACGAAGAAATTGTCAAGAACATACTTGTGAGTGAGCGACAGTCCTCAAAGTGTGAAGTTATGTTAGATGGTGAGCAGCTGGTACCAAGTGTCTGAGGTTTAAATATTTAGGGTATGGTTGGATGAGAAGGGAACGGATTGCATGCAGAGTGTAGTAGGAAAGTGTGAATGGAAAGGAAGGTTGCTGGTGCAATTAAATCGTTGGTGAATGTAAAGGGATAAGTCTTGAGTGCGGTTAGAGTCTTTACATGAGGGTATTGTTGTTACCCTGTGTTATTGTATGGTAGTGAGACTATGGCGTCTGGAATAAGAATTATAGATCTAAAGTACAAAGAATGTGTTCAGAGGACAATCTTAGGGGCATGCTAGGTGTTGGAAAAGAATTAATAAAATGAGGAATGAAACGTATTAGAGAGTTGTGTGGTGTGAAGAAAGGCGTAAATGGAGAGAATAAATGAAAGTATGTTGAAATGGTTTGGTCACGTGTGAAATTGGATGATGATAGTCGGGGTTAAGCGCGATGGGTGTAGAGTGGAGAGTGTGTGGGAACCGACCGGCCTGGAGACGAAGCAGAAAGTGGTTTGAGTCAGTGAACGAATGTTTGAAGGAGAGAAATGCAAGTTTGGCAGAGGCGAGAATAATATGTGCATGGATAGGAGTGAATGGCGGGTTTATGGTATGGGGGCATGGTATGGGCTTGTGGACCCACCCTGCGGCCAAGGGAATGACCCTAGCGAGTTGACGATTTACCATAGTGAGGTCCGTCGCGATCCCTGAAGCTCTAGGGTGATTTTCTGTCTGTGACGAGCTTTTCTGACATAAATTAATTATTACAGAGGGACAGGTTGCTGTGTGGCTTATTCTTTTTCGACATTTGTCGATATTCTCCTACTGCTTTCTTTTCCGATGGCTTGCAGCGCTCGCTTACTCCCAATCGTTGGGAAAATAAGTTAGGTGAAATAAAGAAAGAATTCTATTATATACATATATAAATGATTAATGTAGTATGCTATAAATATTTACTTTTTATATTTCTGATAAGTTGTAATAGTTCCATGAGTTTTATACCATTCTTATAGCAAAAGATTACATCCTTGTAGTGTGTCCATTCTAGGTATTCGGCTATCGCTCGAACCCTACTATCGCCGATAATCAAAATTTTTTCGTCATATCTTTCTATCTTTTTGGTAGTCCTTGATCTAATCTTTATCTTTCTGGTAGTCCTTAATCTAGCACTCATCTTTCTGAAATACAAAACACATATTAAAACTTATATCAAAAACAATTTATGATATTTTCTTCTGATTGCTAAAGCGATCTTTTTAGCGATCGCTAAA
>JABUQX010092920.1:0-2500 GCA_015478945.1 Trachelipus rathkii
AAATATATAAAAACATTATTAAATATATAATATATATAAATTATAAAACATAAGAAGGTCCTAAACAGTATTCTAGTACAATCAAACCCGGTCAACAGGCACGTAGGACTCTTAATGCCAATCATGTAAATAAAGGCTCAACCAGGAAGTACGTAATGTATATCATAAACATAGAAATTCCTATAGCACTATCACAAAGCTCACAGGGTCACATAGAAATACTTATAAATGAGTGTATATAAAGTATATATATTACAATAAATAGGATAATATAATTAAATTACGAAGGTAACTCACGGTAGTATATACCATTAAATAAAATGGATAAACATATATGTGCTATTTATATTAATGTATATTATTTAATCTCTTAATTTACACAACAATAGCACTATAATCCACGCGAGGTTATTAAATTGGTCGGGAAAGTATTTATTGATATTAGTATATTTACTGCTCAAAATAGTTGGAAAGTGACAGAATGAGCTTGGAAAGGAAATAATAGGAAAATGATGACTAATGCATTCACAGTTCGAAATGTACTTGCCCTATAGTCAGGCGTAGGGTTCGCATCCTAGTAAAATGTACTAGGCTTTTTCCAATGCGTGAAGCATGAGTAGAGTGTATTTTTTATTTGATGATAATAGACTGATTACTGATGTATGGTGTTTAGGCTATGTTTTGAAGTGAAGATGTGTGTATTTAAGAGATTAAGTTAGTATACACATATGACCAGTATAAACTCAATATGTAAATATTGACAGAAAAAATACTCCATTACATAACTATAGCATAATTGATGTCGTATGTATCTATACTAAATAAATAAATAAAAAATTAGAAAGAGCTGGCAGAACGAGAGACCTAGATAACCCATAAACTGAAGAGGGAATTAATTTACCTGTTACTTAAGAGAGACGAGAGCTCAAAAAGCACTCGTTCCTTTTAAACACCATCTAAGACAAAACGTAGAACTTCCTTATAATATATTAATATATATATAATATATATTAATATATATATATAATATAATATATTTAATTTATAAAAATAAATAAAAATATATAATATATATATATATATATATATATAATATATTTAAATAAATATATAATATAAATTATTATAATACAAAAATACAATAATAAAAAATAATCAAATAAATATACTATATTTATACATTAAACATACACTCAGTTAACTACCAAGGCGAACCTCCCTTAACTCCATAAAGCTGATAAACTGCGTTAAGACATCACATGCACGAGTTGACATTCCTTAGTAAACTATCGATTTTTGACAAATTTCCATAATGTTCTGCAGGTGATGAATTCTAATCCACTCAGTCTCTCTTCGCAGAACAGTTCTCGGATTTCCAATACATAAAATTGTATAATAATAAAAATTATTACATTAATAAATTAATAATAATAGATTATGCAAAATTGAAAAGAAAAAAATTAAAGATCGCCGCTATTTAATAAATACCTTTTAAGCATTAATAAATCATAATATACCGATAATGCCCAAGCAATGTTGTAGGGTGGATACTTATTAAAATCGTATGAATTTTTTTTTAGAGTACGAATTTACATATAAATATTTGCTAATAATCTTTTATATATAAAAATAACTATACAATAAACAAAGAAATAAATAGAAAGGAGATTTAGAGATCTCCCTATACAAAAGGTCTATAAATATATAATTAAAACTTTTAAAAAGAAAACAATATGATAAAAAAAACTAGTAATGTTTCATTTTGACAATGTTAAACAATGATGAGTACCTTGAAATATTAATAGAAAACGGTTTAAGATAATACCTATAAATAATTTTATATTATTTTTTATGACAGTTTTCAATTAATATTCTATATATAATATATAAAGAATACTTTATAAAAAGGAAGCTTCTCTGTATAATAAGAACACTTAAGTAATTAAGTAATAAAAAATAATATATTATAATAATGTATATAATAATTATATAAATATATATATATATATAAATATGTATTCAAAATATAAACATAAATATAAATCTTAATAATATAAAATAAATATAAAAATAAAAATAACATAATTAGGAAATTCTCTTTAACTTTTGTGAAAAATCAATGCCAGTTTACATCATAAGTACAGAATTATCTCAGGATCAACTCATCTTAAAACTACCACAAATACAAGGAGAAAGAGGAATCATTGTATTGTTGAGAATCTCATGGTAATAATAATTTATTGCGGAAACTGTATAAAAAATTATAAAAAATATTAACTAAAAAAAATAAAAATACAATTTACTACATTAAAACACTTACTTTACAACCCTCAAGTCATTGAATGGAATCCATTATGTAAATAAAAGTTTCTAGTTAGGAAAATGTAAAAAAAAAATTAAAATAAAATATATAATTATATATATACGAATAATATAATAATAATTAATATATAAAAAAGAACAAGAATGAAACAATAGTATAATTAATAATACTAAAATA
>JABUQX010092920.1:7500-37500 GCA_015478945.1 Trachelipus rathkii
TTTTAATTTTCCTGGCATAAATTGGGATTCCTTGTCTAATATACAACCATGAGTAGTTCAGTATTATACAAATTGTATACTAATAACTTTTTGAGCCAGATGGTCCATGAACCCACAAGACAGGATGCACTATTAGACTTAATATTAACTAACGATGAAAGTATGGTGGGTGAGGTTAGAGTTGAGGAATTTAGGACTTAGTGACCATAATATAATTGAGATTTTAAGTATGAAGTGGTGATATCTGGGCCCCAAATGCAAGTTAATACAGGAAAGGATCTTAGATTTCCGAAATGGTGATTTTACCAAATTACGAGACATGCTTAGTAAATTGGACTGGGATAAAGAGTTTAAAGACCAAAACTGTTTTATTTTATCATGTGGGAACATTTTAAAGAAAATTTAAATGAATATTCAGTCAGTATGTTTTAAAGATAATACCCATTAGGGTGGCGAAGAGAAACCTGTTTGGTGGAAAAGAGAGATAAGAGATAAAATTCCATGAAAAGCGTAGATTGTTTTAAAAATATTCAAGGGTAGTAAGAGGGAAGATGATTTAGAAAATTATAGGAAAAATAGAAATGAACTTACAGTTCAATAAGGAAGGCAAGAGAGGAGGCAGAAATTAAATTTAGAGCAAGGAATAGCGCAATACAAAAGAACCCGAGAGTTTTTAGTTAGCTTTTATAAATTTAAAAGTAAGAAATAGGACAAATTGGTCCAATTAAAATTGATGAAACATTTAGTGAGTCAGATAAGAGTTGGTCACATTTTCAATGCTTAAATTTTGGCTTACAGTGTTTTAACAGAGGAAAGGATAGATAATAGTTTTGGAGACTATAGTTCTTGTATGCATGTAACAAAATAGACTTACAGATTTGAATTTGATGTAAAACGATATTTAACGTTTATTAGCACCTATTGATTCCAGGGTAGTGCAGGGCCTGATGGGATATTGGTAGAGATTCGTGAGAGGGTAGATCAGCATTGCAAAGCAACTGTATTTGATTTTTAAAGCGATCTATAACATTTGGTGAGGTACCAGATGACTGGAAAACGGCATATGTTGTGCCTGTTTTATAAGAAAGGTAGTATAGGAAGAATTGGGAAATTATAGCCCAGTTAGCTTAACATCTCTGGTTGTAAAGTTCTGGAAAAGTTCTGAAAGGTCATATTAGAGAATATCTTAGAAGATAACAAGGTATTGTATGACTCCCAAGCACGTTTCAGAAAGGGTAGGTCATGTCAGGCAAACCCTTTTAGAATTTATGGAATAATTAACTGACGTGCATTGACCGAGGAGATTAGTTGATATTTGTATTATTTAGACTTCTAGTAAAAAGCCTTTTGAAATAAGGTTCCCACTAGGCTGATGAAAAAGGTTATTGCAATGTGGGATAGGCTGAGTGGTACATGGTTGGATTAAGAGTGGTTGCGAAATAGAAAACAGTGTGTGTACAACTAAATGGGAATAAATCATCATGGGGAAATAGTGAAGAGTGTGTCCCACAGGGTACAGTGCTGGGGCCACTATTGTTCGTCATATATATAAATAAATGATTTAGACGAGGGACTTAAATGCAAGGTTTATAAGTAGTTTGCAGATATACTAAAGTGGCCAACTCATCGTTAGGAATAGTGACAGATCATAGATTCAAAATGGATCTTGATAAACTTCTTGGGGTAGGGCAAGATAGAGTGGCAAATGAAATTTTAAAAGTAGTAAAAAGTTGTAAGGTTCTTACACCTAGGTTACTCAAAATAAAATTTTCAACTAAGATATGAATGGGGTGTGGCTTGAGTCTGTGGACCAAGAAAAAGATTAAAGGTTGATTATAAGCAGTAATTTGAAAGTAGCTAATCAATGTTTGGAAGCTAAAAATAAAGCTAATAAGATGCTGGTCATAATAAGATCGCAACTGTTGTCTTAACAGAGCAAGGAAGTAATACGTAAACTGTATAATAGCTAGTTTAGGCCAGTAATGAGAGATTGATGCACAAGATTATGGGCCCCTATTCATTAAGAAAGACTTAGATATGCTAGAGAGAGTAGAGCAACAAGAGTCAAAAAGGATGAAAGAAAAAAAAAAAAAAATCTTTTTCTCTGATGTCTGATGATAAGAGGCATGAGGAGAGGCTGAAAGGAGTTAGGAATGTTTTCGGTAGAAAGGCGATTTCTCAGAGGGACATGATACAAGTCTAACAAAATAATTTTCCATCTATTGATAATACAGAGCCAGAACCAATAACAATTGCTTTCATAGTAGACAAATGGACAAGGTACCAAGGGGGGCATAATACAGAACTTATAAAAGAAAGCAGACCATCTGCATATAAGAAAGCATGCATTCAGTATAAGGGGTGGTTAAATTTTGGAATGGTCCTGCCAGCAGGATGTTTGAGGTTTTTGAGTGTGCACTCATTGCAACATGTTAAGAAAGGGTTAGATTTTGTTTATGAGAGTGGGTTTGGTATCATATAATATATTGACGAAGCCAAATTGCGGGTTGTTTGGTTATAGTAGTTATTATCGTTAAGATGGCATGTGTAAGACCATGAACTTTAGGTTATATTAAATGCAATGTTTTGGATGGTTTGGAGTAATTAATAATCTGGTTCGTTAATATGTATGTGTATATATATAGTTAATATATATATATATATATATTATATTATATATAATATATATATATATATCATATATATATATTATAATATTATATAATTATATAATATATAATAATATATGATATTATATATATAGTATATATATCATTAAGTATTTATATTATATTATATTAATATATTAATAATATATATATATATAATATTATACGGGTATGTATATTCATTAGTTGTTGACCCATAAAGCCACAATTGTTGTTTGGGTAATTCGGTTTACACAACAATTTGACAATGCCCTACGAGCAGTGCTTTGTAGATCATGCATGAGCATAGTTTTGGGTTCTAGGTAGGGTTGACTGGGACAGTCTCGATAGGCCCATGTGGCTTACTTACTGTCTCTATTGAACTTTCTTGAGGAGAGCTTATTAATATATTGATAGGAGATGTCTACACTTAACCCACTGCAAATCTTCTAACTATTAATTCTTTGATATTTAGTGAGCAGATGTTCTTTGTCATTTTTTTAAACACATTTATCCTCTGAAGTCTCTCTCTTCCCTTTTTGTCTTATTATACTGTTCTTTTCAAACGTCCTACTCAAGAAGAGTCTCATGCCACGTATAATATTTCTCCTGCCTTCACTGTCCTTCTCATGAGCTACACAAAGTTTCCTTTAATAATCAGTTTCCCACATCTTCACTATTTAACTGATTTTCAAACAATTTTTCAGTGAAATTACTTTAAATAATCGACTTCCTTAGATTTTCTTTTGACATGGTATTTCATGACTGCAGATTCCCTATAGGTTTCTCTTCCAAATTGCTTCGGTTGCACACACACGCATTTTCTCATCAACAAATCATTCTAATTAACCAGATACAACCTGTTCCTCTGAACCAGCATCTGCATGATTTGGGGTAAGAAGTGTGGTCATCCTAATTTGTTCAGTAGCAATCAGGAAATATTGCCTATGTCTAAGACAAGTGTACGTTGTAAATCTGAATAGCGAATACGGGTACGTGCTTTCCCTGTATAATACTTGGATGAATGGTGTATCGGTAAGTGATCCTGAAAAGCACTTTCACTGGACAGCATCTGGCTGCGCCAGTAACCACATGTCGCGCGTTACGGAATGGAATAACAGCACACACGAGAAGGCTGCGCTGCTTTTCACCGATCTGTAGTGACCCCACCAGGACGAACTGTGTTTACAGAAGTATGTTTGCACGTAGGCATCCGTCACCAAACTGTAAAAGCTTGAATATCCAGAGAGCACTTGGGTCAGTAGTTTCAACTAGCAGTCTCATCAACGATTAAATATCCTTTTTTGGATCATTGACACAGATCTCAATCTATCTCTTTTAAAAGTTCGTTTTAGAATTGAATTTCTTTGGGTGTCATCAAGAAGTAGTAGTTTTCCCTGATGTACTTTCATGCATAGTGTAGGGTAGGTATTGTATTTTAGCAAAGTAGCATACAAAAGGATAGGCTAGCCTATAGGGATATTAGTAGGTAGGGTTTTAATTATAATGATTAGGTAGACAATTAATAGGTGTTAAGGAATTAGGTTAGGAATGTTATTTTAGGAATTTTTGGCACAAAAAAAGGCCGTGAAAAAGAAAATTATATATATATTATTATATATAATATTATATATAATATAGTATATATATATAACTATATATTAATAATATATTTATATATATACTATAGTATATAATATTATATATATATATATTACTATATATAATGAGGATATATATATATATATATATATAAATTATAATATATACTATATAGTATATATTATAATAATATATTATTATATTATTATATATATATATATAATTATATATAAATATTATATATCGAAATATAATATATATATTAGATATATACTTAATAGTCTGATGTTAATATCATATATATATATAATATATATATATATATATAAGTATAATATATATATTACATAGTATATATATATATTATATATATATTATATTATATATATATATATCAATATATAACTATGTATAAAGTATATATATATATCATATATATATATATATATATATATATATGATATATAGGCGCTTCCTAAAAAAAATAGGCCCTGTTCATGGGTTTTAAAGACGTCGCGTAGTTTTGATTTTTTTTTTTTTTTTTTTGTTTTAACTATTGCTAGTTGATGATGATATAATCAGTGGAATTTGTGAGTGATATGACATGATTGCAAAAGTTCGAAAATAAGTTTAAAATAATTAATTTAAAAAAATCTACATTTTATAATCATCTAGAATTTAAAAATCAAATATCTCGAAAAGTACGACACGAAATCAGCGTATATAGCTTATTATAAAATGTACAAAAAATAAAAATAAACAAAAAATATTTTTCATAAATGAAATATCTCAAAAAAGTAAAGAACTTACAGAAAAACCAATTTAATATAATATATGGAATCAGCGTGTAAAATTATTACAAAAATGTAAAAAAAAAAAAAAAGAAAAAGTGTAGGAATAAATATAGGGGGAGGCAGCGAGGGGGGTGACGTTTTTCCATACCCCGTAGGGGAGGGGCGGAGAAATCCCTCGCGACACCCAAATACAAAGAGCGGGGGTCCGGAGACCCCTCCCCCGGAGGGGGGGAAATAGTCCTACCCTGTCGTTCCCAAACCGAGGCCGAGAGACCTCCGACTCCACTGCCATCTTTTGCGGTGTTACCCTTGGGTATTCCTTTAGGTTAAAAAACACTAAGCAAAAAAAAAAAAATTTAAAACTGACGGCGTCCTGTAAAACATTAACTAAGTGCTCATTAAATAATTATTACAATGAACCTCATGTTTTTTCACCCATTAAATTGACTGTTAGGATCATATACTAGAATATATAGAAAAAAAACAGAAAAAATAATAGAATCAAACTGCGGAGTCGTAAAACATAATAGGTCCTATATATATATATACTATATATATTATTATATCATATACTATATATATATATATATATATATAATATATATATATATATTTATGATATATATATATTACGTATACTATATATAATATATATATAATTATATATATATAATATTATATATATTATATATATATATATATGATCCTATAGGCTATATATGATCCTATAATCTATATATATGGGTATAATATTAAAAAAAAAATTCGATAAATTTTTGGACATGTGGCCCATTTCACCCCGAGTGAATCAATAATTAATTAAAAATTAATTATTTAATTTTGGGCCACTTGATATTTGGGTGTGTATAATCTCTAGTAATATAGCTTTCTAACATACCAAAAATAATTCCTCTATGACTTACAGTTTTTGAGAAAATCAGAAGTTCGTAAAGGCTAATTTTTAGGCATAAATTTTTTTGCACTTTTGGTGAAAAAAAAAAGTAGTAAGCGTAAATTAAAAAGAAAAATTCTATTGAGACCTTTTGTAGAGCATAAAGTTGCCTATCTAACACTGTAATAATATTTAAAAAATATAAAGTACAAGCCAAGATATTTAACAAAATTCAAAAGTGGCCCATTCCACCCCATGGCCCATTTCACCCCGGTCTACCCTATATATATATATATATATATATTATGGTCATGGGTGGGTTTCCATATATTGAGAGCATTCAGAGTATTTATAGGGAAGATAGAAACTTTGAAAGATATGGGGTAGCACAAACCCCATTTTAAGTTTTTTGGGGTTTTTGAAACCCCAGGGACTAAAAAAAAAATTGGCTTATTTTGTTTGTCTTTTTCATACAGATCCACTGATTTTGAAAGGAAACCATTTTGAAGTTACAAGGAACTATGAGTACACTCTCAAAAAAAGCATTTTTTTTTTTTCAATTCTTAGATATTTTTTTTTTATTATTATTTTTATAAAGTAACTAAAAATTAAACACTTTTTTTAGTTTTATTTATTTTTTTAACCTTTAAACTTTTTATTTTTTAAAAATTTCAGTGAAATGCATTAGAAAAGATGTTAAAGAAGTAAATGTGTGTCATAAATATTAAAAAAAAAATTGTTTAATTAGTTTTAAGTGTATTTTTTCCTCTGGGGTTTGTGATACCGTCCAACCCGTTTAAGTTTCAAAAAAGCAAACAACCCGTTCTAGGGTTAAGGTTAGTCGCTGATGTGAAAATTGAAGTGGACTCAATTGTCCCATGATTTTTGGGGATGGGACAAATCGGTCCACTTCAATTTTCATATCCCTTAGAATCATCATTAAGTACCAAGATTTGGTACTTAAAAATAGTTCATAACCTTAATGCAATTGTTGGAGTCATTCAGATAAGAGATAAATATGTTTTATTATAAAAATTGTAACTTCGGGCAATTCGGTCCAGGTTTAAAAATTTGCATGGGGCAAATAGTTCCACATTGAAATATTCATTAAATTAAATTTTTTAATACTCTTTTACATTAAGATGTCTGAAATATAAGGTTTAAAATAATTTTTACACTTGTACGGCAAGATAGGTAGGTAAATTTTTTCATACAGGCCTAATTAATTTGTAAATTTTTTTCAGCAAGATGGTTCGCACTTACACAAAAGTAGCATGGCAGGATACAAAGGGATACTCTGATGAGGATTGTTGCAAGAGCCTCAAGCCGTTTTCATTTTTTGCATTTGGGCGTAACGAAACTTAATAGGCCTAAAATGCTCGAGTTTGCATTCGTTGTTGTTCCATCTAACTTAAGGTCTTCCCACACTTCTTCTCCCCTCCGGTATCCATTCCAGATATCTTCTGGCACTCGTTGCTCCTCCATCCTCTTAACATGTCCGTACCACTGCAGCTGTTCCCTCTCCACAAGCTCTATCATGCTTCTCACACCCAAATCCGCCCTAACCTCATTTCTCTTCCGGTCTCTTCTTGTCACTCCTCTAATCAGTCGCAACACACGCATCTCGCATGCCTCCAATTTGCTCTTTGCTATCGTATTAAGAGCCCATGCTTCATGTCCATACGTCAGCATTGGCCTCAGTATACTTGTGTACATCACCATCTCGACATCTCAAAATTGTCTTTCCTTTTAAATGGGGGACAACATTGCTACTGCCCCATTAAGTTTCCCAATTCTCTTGTTTAATTCCAGCATTGTGTCATTTTCCTCAACACAGTGCACCCCCAAATAAGGCCTAAAGTAAACTGGTCCGTTTGTTCAGCTTCTTCTACTCAAACTCCAACCTCAAGGACATCTCTAACCACCTCGATAACTATTATTTCATCAACGTCTGTCTTCCCTTGGTTTATCCTCATACCCCCCTCTCCTCCAACTTCAACTCTTAGTCCCAATCTCTAGAAAAATTCTCGCCAGTCTCTCTTGGTTTTGTGCAAACAATACCAAAGTGCATCCGCATATCGAACATCCTCAATCTGCCACCTCGTTTCCGACACTGATCTCCCTCCTTCAACTGTCGCTGATGTATATATGAACAGAATTGGAGACAGCACGCTCCCTTGCTTTCTTCTCATGCAAACATTAAAACCATTCTCCCTCACCGGAAATAGTCTTTACTCTGTACTGTCTACATAAGTGCTTTTAATTGCTTTTAACAATTTTCAGGTATTCCATATTCTATTCTTCTCAGTCTCCACAATAACTCCCTTGGCACACTATCAAAAGCTTTTGTAGGTCTACAAAAAGCAGGCACATGTCTTCCCTGTAAATTCCCAATGTTCTTTTCACTTATCAATTTTAAAGCAAACACCAATCTATAGTCGATCCCCTGGTCTGAAACCATGTTGCCACTCTTCTAACTTGTGTTCCACCACCTCTCTCCGCCTTCTCTAATATCCTTTCATAGATCTTGGCAGGATGCAACATTAATGCAATCCCTCTATAGTTTCCACATTGTTTTATCTCCTTTTTTATATATGGGGCAGATTGTTACCCTACCCCGCATTACTCCATTCACCAGGCACCACCTCGTCTCTCCAACACTTGTTCATCAGATTTAACATCCGTCTTGTCCCTTCAACTCCCATTTCCTTCAACATCTCCTCAACTATTCCATCTTCTCCCGCCGCCTTTCCGCTCTTCATACCTTTCAATGCCACCATCATCTCCTCCTCTCTCCCAGCCTCCAACAAATCAGGCTCTCACAATCTCTTCTCCACCACACCCTCCACTTTGTACAAATCCTCAAGAATCTCTCTCCATCTCTCGTCAATCTCAGTTTGGTTTACTATTAAAGACTCCGTTTTCACCCTTTATAGCCCGTGCCATTGGTGTTGAGCTTTTCCTGTAATTCTTAGCTTTATTAAAAACCAGCTTTCTTATGCCTGTCACATCTTCTTCCAACTCGTTTCATTTTTTCCGCAGGTGGTTCCTTTTCCATCCTTTTCATCTAATCAGACTCCTCGCAGAGCCTCTACAGGTATTCTCTTCTCTTCCAACCTCACCTCATTTTTAATCCTTTTCCTAAAACATCTATCTTCCCTTGTGCTTCAGTTTTAACACATTCTGTCCACCATGGTGTTTTCTTTTTTGTTCCTCCAACCATTTTTATTCCCATCATACCTTCTGCACTCTTTAGCACCGCTTCCTTAAAAATGTTCCAGCACTCCTCAACACTGTCCCTCCTCTTCTGCTGTCATATTGTTTCTTATTTGCTGCTGATAGTTCTTTCTTCATCCTGCCTCTTTGATCCTTTCTATTTGCACTCTCCTTCTCATCTTTCTTGGATGCGAGGTAGGTTTCTTTAATATCTTCCCCAACACCATACAGTGGTCCATATCTCCACACACAGATGGTACACTTTACATCTCTAAACATCTTTTAATTAGTTAGTATCAGATCTATCATGGGTTTCTCTACATAGTCAACCCTTTCTCTGCTCCATGTATACCATGCCCACTTATGGCTTTCTCTATGCTTATAACAGTTGTTTATAACTGTCAATCCATTCTGCAAACAGAAATCTATAACTCTCTCTCCAGCTCTGTTTCTCTTGCCAATGCTGAAAGCTCCTATGACACTCTCCACACCTCTTCTCTGTGTTCCAACATGTCCATTCAAATCTCCCATTATTACTATTCTTTCCGCATATGGTGCCCTATTTTCAATTTCCTGCAGTTTCCGATAAAACTCTTCCTTTTCAGCTTCGGTTCTTCCCTGTTGGGGGGGGGGGGGGGGGGGGGGGAGGGGGGGGGGGGGGGGGGGGGGGGGGGGGGGGGGGGGGGTGGGGGGGGGGGGGGGGGGGGGGGGTGGGGGGGGGGGGGGGGGTCGGTTCTTCCCTGTTGCGGTGCATATACCTGTACAACACTGACACCCATGTGTTCCATTTTGATCGAAAACATCATCATTCTTTCATCTCCATAGTCAATGCTTTCTACTCTGTGCCATTTCTTAAGTCAAAATCACTCCCACCCCATGTCTATATACCTCTCCACCACTGTACATCAATTGATAGTTATTATGTATTGTTCTGCTTCCACTTCCCATGAGTCTGGTTTCACAAGACTCCCAAAATATCCAACTCCCTTTCCAGCATCAGCTCCACCATATCCTCCTCCTTACCCCTCAGGGTTCCAACATTCAGGGTAGTCACTCTAATGCCTCTCCCGGAAGGATTTCCGTTTTCAGGTCCTCTAGCGCGCGGGCATCTTCATCTAATCGATCAGTGGTTCCGAGGCAAAAGGAGTTTCTTGAGCAATGTCACTTTGCCAGCGTCTTGCTAGGCCTGTCCTGGTTGCAGTTTTGGTTCACAGCTCCTTATTTATATATTTCTGAGCTACCTTCCTTAGAGGGTCCTCCCCATCCGCCACCTGGGGGACACGCCTGGTAGGGGTTAACTCCCCCAGGCTATATATATATATATATATATATATATATATATATATATATAATATATATATATATATAATATATATTTATATTATATATATAATTATTATATATATAAATATTGCAATGTTTAATACTATTGTATTTAAAGTGACCCACCTTCAGAAACAATGGGTGTGGGTGTTAACCTATAATTTCTGATTAGGACCTACCACATGCAAAAATGCCCAAAACCTTGTTTCATGACAAGTTAAATAATAAATACAGGAAACAGTTAAATAATATAATATAATAATAATAATAATAATAATAATAATAATAATAATAATAATAATAATAATAACAGCTAACTGATTTATCACAAAACTTCCTCACAGGTTTTAATCAAACTCCTCCCCTTGCTTTCACTCTTCTTGTAGCAATAGACCAATAAGACATTTGGGTACAGTTGCATGTCACCTGCTTAATAGACAAAAATATTTTAACATAAATGAGCGTCAATGAACAAGAAAATAATAGGAAAATTTACTATCCAAGTCCTTACAGCTAGTCATGCAAAGATGCCACTCGTTCCTGAAAGCATCATTCCTGCTATGAATAGCACAAGAACAAGCAGAGTTAAACCAAGATTTTTAGTTGAAGTTAAGGAATAGAAATGTACGCTCCATACCAGAGATATTTGTCTTAATCATTCCAAAGGAAGTTCAAAGAAGTCTGGAAAATGCCAATTCATTTCCTTTTTATGGAGATTGAAGATACTAATATTTCCTCTCTCTATTTGTTTTTTTGTTTTCCAGCAAAGGCGCAATTTGAAGAGATGGAACAAGATTCAGAGATATCGAAGGTGATTGGAATTACAGAGATTGGGAAGAGTTTAGCAAATAAAAGAAGGAGTAAAAAGTAAGAAAATATCAAGAATGTTTGGTACATGTCCAAGACAATGATGGATATGGGTAGGAAGCTGCACCATCTGCTCAAGGTCTTCTGGATAGGGAAATTGAAGCCCAGTTCACATACTGCATCTTGAGGCCTAGAAGAAAGCTAATGTGGTGGTGAACACTGAAATCACCTATAATAATTATTTCAGGGAAATGAGAGGCAGAAAGCATGTGCTCTATTTTGGAATTTGGATGTCAAGGAATTTAGGATCGTAGAGTTTGAAGATTAGCAGAACAAGTGAATTTAGTCATAGATTGGCAAAATGGCATGAGGTAGAATTCAGAAGACTTCAGATCAGAGACATTGATAATAAACAATGTCATTGTGTACATAAGCACAACCACCACCATTGTCAAAAACCTGAGAATAGAGGCAGTAAGAGGGAACGTACAGTAACATAGTAGGGTTTGCCTTTGCTATCAGTATGCTGAAGTACCTGAATTTCTGTTAAGAATATGAGTTGGTCTAGATGAGGAGAGGTGATGATCAGCAAAGTTAAAATTATAGAGAGGATTGCGAAAGGTTGTGCAACAGAAATTATTGAAAAAAGACTGCACCAGAACAGACTGGCATTTCCATGATGGCACAAACCCCACCACTGAAGGCCATCAACTACCAAGGGTGATGTGGGGAGGGGTGGATGAGGGGCTATTGTTTGAAGCCTCTCACATGACTTTCCCCGAGTCTGGTTGTGTCACTGAGATTTTTAATTGATTTTTAAAAAGGTAGTTTTTTGTAATAATGTTAATGGTGTGTCAATAAAGGAATGACTACTGCTTGAAACTGTAATGTTACACAATAATAATGAAAATCCTATTTGACTCATTTTGTTAATATGAAAGAAACATGGCAAGAGTCAAAGAATTTCAGGCTGAAAGGAATTAATTTCCCAGTTCAAAAATGGAATATATTTGGACATCTGAAAATGATTCCCCTTTATTTAGGACTACATCTGAGAGGTATAATTATTATTGGTATTATTAAATTTTACAGATTATCAAGAAGCTTCTTTTTTTTTCTACCGAAATTCCCATCTAGGATTATACACGGCTTCCGTCTATTAAAAAAAATTTCTCTCTCAAATATGATGTTCCGTATCGTTCTCTGTTTTTTTTCCAATGCAACCAATATTATCTTTAAGTTCGAAGTTGCTGCGAGCAGATCCGCAAAAATGCGAGAAACGTAGTACTCTTCTGCAGAACGAATATGTTGAAAGCCAATTCTAGTCTTATTGGTGATTCCTTATTGAGAACTGGTACCATTATCACAGGAGAAAAGATATCAAAAGTGTATACGGTTATTCCTTTTTACAAATAAATGAAAAACGTAATATACACTGTTGGGGTAAGAGAGCTTACCTTTCGAGTAATTAATAGGTGGGAAGATAGAAATTCGTTGGTTAAACTGATGTAGGCGCTGAATATATATTCTCGACACGCCGTTAATGGGAAGGTAAGTGGAAAATTTTCTGATCGCCAAAGGTTCCGTTTACATTTTATTTATATCCAAAATCTATAATTGCTACATTACAAAATTCTCATTTACTATTAAATAATTTTAAATATACTTATGTTTGTATATTTGTAATAGAACGAGGGTGCGGTGGACACGCCTAAGTGCGCGGAGGTAGCGTGGAGATTGAATCGGGGAGTGTAATTGAAAATCCCTTATTATTTCATAAAACGTATTATCGAGAAAAGTGGCTGTCCGATTGTTTAACTGTTGGGTCTGTATGATACTCGAGAATGAATTTAGGTCACAACAAACCCATGGTGATTGAGGGAGACCGAAGGGTGTTTTACTCGGTGGTCGGGAAGGAGTGTAAGGGTGGGAATTCACTTTCATTTCCTAGGGTAGATATTATACAGTGTAATAAAATACAATCTGAACGGCTCAGTGGTGCACTCTCTGCGAGTCTATGCACCGTGAGGGGTATCTGGGGAAGAATGTAGAGCTTATCGCCTAGAGCAACAATGTAATAGTCAAGCAACGTCCTACTAGGACGATAGTCTTTGTAGTCGACGTCATGCTACGACAATTAACCTAACAGAAAATACCATCTAGCACAATCATTAGAAAATATTTGTCATGATACAGTTCTATGTCATGTGAGTGCAGGCTTTCTCTTATCATTTTAATAATATTGTTTAAAATTTATAACAAAGACATAAGCATTTTTATAATAATTTTGCTTCTCTCTATATTAATTTATAACTTTTTTTATACTTATAAATTTTTTTGGAACATTTATATGGTCATCTTCTAGCAACATTTTATGTATCGGTTTTATGTTTACTTGTACCTTTTTATTGCCTGGCTTTATCTAAGAAAATTTGCCATATATATATATATATTATATATTATTATATTATTAATATATATATATATATTAACCCTACCTATAATATATATATATTATATAGTTATCCCTTTATAGTATATAGTATATATACTTATGGTAAAGAAGTGCGAGTTTATGATGACTTTCAAGTGGCGTCGTGTGTGTGTGGTACGTTGTTTGTCCTACCCGACAGGATAGCACCTTCGAGTGGTTCAATAGTCGTTCATTGGCCTGTTGACTGGCTTTCCTACTTTATTCGCAGCTCCTCCCTTGCTTTGGTGCTTCAATGGTCTTCTTTCGTGCTGCGTCTGCCGCCTCCTCACGTGTCTGTTGTCATCTTTCTCCGTCCTTCTTCTCTCTCTTTCTTTCTCCCTCATATATTAAAGCATATATTCATTCTATTTTTATATATATATTTTTATTATAACTTATTTATATACTTAGTGATTATTATAGCCCTATAGCCTATAGGTATGAGTGTGGACTTGAACCCCGGTACGGCCCCTCTCCTCACGATCACCTCCCTACCTGTCTAGTATTCGTTATTTATATTATTATTTATATGATGTAGGTTTATAAGATTTTTTTTTTAGTATTATGTATAATATGAAAGTATATCTATGTATATATATTATATATAGGACTGTAGGGGGTAGGCAATATGTCTTATGATATATGTGTGTGTGTGTGTGTGTTGTGTCACTATTGGGTCAGCTGGGTGCGGAAGATGTGTGATGAAAGTGGTTAAAAGTAAGTAAGAAAAGTGGTTTTAAGATGGGAAATTAGGCGATGGAATGAATATCGAAGAAGCGTTGACAATTGCCCGCAGTAATGAGATATTGAGGGTAAGTGGGGCTTCTGCAGGAAATTCGTCTTAATCTCAATATAGAGTCTGTTTCGTGCTAGTAGTAATGTTTGCTTCGTTTATCAACAAATGCGCAAGTGGCAGAGAATCTTGAGTCATTATAAAGTCTTGTAATTCTTAATTCCCTATTCATATGATCAGCTTCTTTCTTTTCTTATAATTGTATTTTTCTCGGACCAATATACTCTCACTGTCGAACTGTTAAAAGTCTTACAAGTAGTCTCTTCAATTGGTTTCTCAAGCGTTTAAGGGGAGATTTTAGTTACAAAAACATAGGCGTTTGAAAAGCTGCTTCAAAAGAAAATTTTCAGCTTTGCTTCTGTCATTTTGTTAATCTGAAATTAGAAAAATTCAAAAAAAAACGATTTTTCTGAACATTGTTTCATGGGTGGGTTAAGCCCCAATTATTTTTTAAAAATTCTAAATATAAGTGTTTTTAAAAGAAATTAACAGAAATTTATTTAGAGAGATGTCTATCTAAAAAAATTTAAATTCAGTCAAAATATTTTTCGTTTTGTACGTTGAAGTACATAAATAAAATATGTGTATTCTTTATTCTATATATTTTAATATTTCTCATAAAACAAATACTTTTTTAGTACAGTAAAATTAACAAAATTGATAAAAATTTACGAATTTATTACATTTTCTACTGAAAATTTTTATTACCTTGAAAATTTAATTTCTCTAGTCAAATTGGAGTACAGGAGCCGGGGGAGCCCGGTGTGGACCCTAGGAGCCGGACCGGATGCCGGAGCCGGTAGCTTTGGGTATATTTTTTTTTTTTATTGATAATATATTTTTTTATATAAAACTAATTATCAGTATAAAATCTTTCAAATCGTTTTCATTCACGTACATGAAAGCAATAAGATATTGAAGCTGGAGGCCGGCCTTTGCGGGGAGCCGGAAAAAAAAAAAAATAAGAAAAGATGTGTGTATATTAAGATAGCACTAACTAACGGAAAGGAGCACACAGGAATAATCCTGGGATGTGATATTTTTTTTTTGAACTAATAGAAATAACTTTATATTTTTATAGGATGTGGAAAAAAATTTATTCTATTTGATTACGATGTTCACCGTTTTGCTCCTCCATCTTTAAAATTCTTGTAATGAAAAAATACAATTTAACCTTCCAGTCCTAATTTTTGTTAGAAGGGGGGCAAACAACACAAAAAAAAATTTTTACTAAAACAATTTTCTAAATATGTAGCAGAAACTTTTAGTCAATAGGAGCCGAAGGTGAAGTTCGGGCGGGAGCGTTGGAGCGGGAGCAATAGGTAGTATATCCGACATAGTCCTCTTCTCTCCCTGAAAAAGATATTTTTTAGGTGAAAAATTTAAAGTTGCCGAAAAAAGCAACGTACTGTAACGAATAATTCTAAAAGTAGTGCAGGATATCCTTAGTCGGATTTACCGGAAATTTCCTCGGAGATCGGAGGCCGGAGGCGAAGAGAGTCAGAGCGGTGCCTGGGTAGTTTGATTTATTTTTTTTTCGAAAAATATTTTTTGGTGAAAATTTTATTGCAGAAGAAGTGCTGAACATTATTTTCCACGATAAGGGTAATGCAAAGAAAACGCTTAAAGTTGATTCGCAGCGCAGTGAGTCCGGAGCGGGATTTGGGGAGCGTCGATTCGGTGAGTCCTCTGGTATTTCGGAAGTATGGATTCTGGGAATAATTTTTGAAGAGAAGAAAGAAAAGAAAAGACCTTTTTAAACTTGAACAAGTTTGTTGCCAGATTAGATCGTGTCGCTGACGAGTGGGGTGTTCAAGAGGTGTAAAGGACAAGAATAATTCGCACTTAAAATCAGGTATTCACCATAGAGATCCGGAGTCGGAGTCCGTGATAATAGAAGTAGGTCGACGAAGCCAAAGAGAGATCAAGGGGAAGAGGAGGGCCATATTAGTGTATTAGTAATTTTTTCTCAGAAGAATATTTATTTTTTACGATGAAGAAATTGGATTTCTATTGGGCCCGAGGAGGTAAGTCGTGGCTAATAGTTTTCAAAATAGTGCAGTGTGAATACCATTATGGTCATAGATCCGATGAGAAACCGGGAGGAATGTGGGAGACCACGATGTGAGTTAGCTTGAGAGAGCCAGAGAGCAATAGGCGATCATAAGGAAGATAGCGGGAGCCATGTATCAAAGAAAAAGAAGACGAAGATGCGGCTTCTGCATAGCGATGGTATTGGAGCCCGCTCCTGGCCACCACGCGCGGCCCCCGCCGCGAGCGGCGGGGAAGCGCGGGGAGCGCTGGAACCGAGCTTAAGCTGGGTATGATATTTTATTTCATAAAAAAATAAATTTTTTATAAGGATGAAAAATTTTATGCGCCAACGCCAGCACATGTTGTCTCGACTGAACATTATTTTAGCAAATAGTGGGGCAGATAACCTTAGTTTCGGTCCGGATTCCGGTAGCCTCACGTGAGTCCGGATTCGAGAGGACGAGGATTTCTCTTGGGTATAAAACGATAGTTTTGTTTGTTTTAAGAAAATAATTTTCGGTGTAGAGAGTGCAAATTTTATCTAGAGAATAGTCCTTGCTCTGTTGTAATTCAAAGTTGTTTGAAATATTAGTGCTAGTTGCAATATATAGTAATCGAGGATGATTAGTGCGTATTTGGAGTCAGTGAGCGTTAGAGCACGGATTCAAAAGTTCAAGGAGATGGAGTCATCGGAGGAGCACAGAGTATGATTTTTTTCTAAAAATGATTTTTTTTGTGTAGAAATTAAAGTGTTTTAATTATTTGGATAGAGGAAGGTGCTGGAAAAATTTCATATATAAGTTTTCAGGTAAACCTTAGTACGGATCCGGAGCCGGTACGGGCAGAAAAGGCACCAAAGGATCGCCCATGGAAGTCTGAAAATTATCTTTAAAAAAAAAGATATTTTTAGGATGAAAAAACGTGTGATTAGCCAGAGAAGATGTACTCAAGGAGAACAATTGTTTTTTTCACAGATAGTTCAGTATAAAACCTTCAGTCCATCTCCCGCGAGCCGGAAACGTGAACGTAGAGCTGGAGCTATAGAAGCCGGAGCTGGCAGGCTCGAGCCGGAGCCCGGCAGATCGCCGGAGCGCAATCAGAGGTTATGAATTTTTTTTAATGAAAAATAATACAATATTTGTTTTGAGAATAGTGAAAAAAGATAACGGTTTGTGAATTGCGATGAAGTACGTCAAGAATATAGTTAAAGTATTCGTACTTCGCAGGAAGTCACATTGCTGAACAATTTCAAAACGTAAGTGCACGCCGAATCCTTTCAATACGCGGGATTCCGAAATTAAGGGAGTCGAGAAGCGGGGTCGAAGTCGAGAAGGAAACTGTACCAAAAGGAATAGTAAATGATATATTCCTTTCGCAAAAATATTTTGCCGCTTGTGAAAAATATTATTGATACCAAAGAAGTGCTGATACAATTTTCAACAATCAGTGGCACCGAAACCCTTAGTCCTCAGTATTATATCCCGAAGCCGAAGCCGAGCTTCGGAAGCCTGGTGTTTCGGAGCACTGGAGCCGTACGGAACGAGAGCCCGGAGCCCGGAGCCCGGACGCCGACGCCAGTAGCCCCTGCTCCTGGCGTATTCAAATCTTCTCTTATAAAAACAAAATATCTTTTTGGCGAACAAATGGTATTGCCGAAGACCCGTGTTGAAACATAATTTCTCAATTTAATTATTACATTTGTAAATCCAATTAGTCGGATACCGGAGCGCGGAGCCCGGAGGCCGACGCCCGGAGCCGGGTCGCTGGGTATGCATTTGTTTTTAAGAACCACTATTTTTTTAGCGTGAAAATTTATTTGAAAAGAATAAGATTGCTGAAACACAATTTTCAAACATAGTGCAAGAGAAATTTTTGATGGATCCGGATTCGCGGAGTGCAGGATCAGGAGTTGGATCCGGAGCCCGGATCTTGCTTATAACTATTTTTTCAAATATAATATTGTTTTTGGTGGTAAAACAATAAAGTAAAACCTGCGTCTTGCTTTTGACTATATTTCTCAAAATAGTTAAATCAAAACAACAGATTAAGTTACGAAATGTCCGGGATGCCGGAGCGAACCGGAGCGCGGAGTTAGAGTGGCGGCGCGGATCGCTGTTTATTCTAAATTGTTTTCTAAGTATAGAGTGTAGTTTTTTTTTGAGGATGAAAAAATTTATTGGGGGCGGGAGGAGACGCGTGGCTGGAAACAAATGTATCAAAAAAAAAAAAAAAAAAAAAAAAAATATAGTTTACAAAAGAACGCATTAGTGTATGTGGAAGAATCGGAATACAGGTGCGGATTGCTCTGGTATATTATTTTTGTTCCTATTAGTATAAATATTTTTTTTGGGAAAAGTTATAACAGGCGATGAAGAAGAGGTGCTGACAAGTTTTCAAATAGTGCAGAAACTTAGGTCGGAGCAGAAGCAGGAGTCGGAGGAGAGGTCGGTATGATAACTGAGAAACGCTAATATTCCACTTTTATAGAGGCAAATAAAATTTTTTTTAACACAAAAAAAAGTAAATTTTAGTAGGGTGAAAAATTTAAATTATATGGACCAGAAGAGTCCTGAAAACAAGATTCTCGTGAAGACGGTGCCGAACATATGTGTCGCGACGCTGGAGGCCGGAGCCGGAGAAAAAAGTAATTAATTATTTATTCTAGTATAGTTTTGTAAAAGAAATTTATTTTGCCCAATAGGCTTAAACTGAGTAAATTGAAGTAGTAAGATATATAAGTATAATTAAGATGAAATTCGGTTAGGTTAATTGATGAGAGTTATTCTATAGATTATAAGTATAGTGATTTGAAATTATGATCATATATATGAAAGTATATATATAGATATATAGTTATATCGTATATTCATAGAAATAAGAAGTAGGTGGTATATATATATAATTAGATATTAATAAGAATTTTTCTATTTTAGTAATATGAGTATTATAATAATGGTATAATAAATAATTATGTATAATATTATTAATATATTAATGATTTGGGTTTGAAAGAATCAGAGGTGGGGTGAGGGAGCAAGGAAGGGATGGTTTAGAGTAATGGAGAATGAAAGGAGTTTGAGGGTGCCCTACCTATTTATAATGCGGATGATTAATTTATAGTGTGGCGATCTGGAAAATAGTTTTTAGAAGGGGATTAGTAAAGAGAGATCATTGAGAGGCAGGATGTGGTGAGAAGGAGGGGGTTTGAAAGAAGTAAAACGTAGAATAGAGTAAGATTAATTGGGTTTGTCGAGTGAGGTGATTAGTTTTCTCTGTGTGTGAAAGTTCTATGTTTAGATGGTGAGCAGCTGAACAAATGTCTGAGTTCAAATGTTTAGGATATATGTTGCATGAAAGGGAACGGATGATCAGAATGTCAAAGCTATGAAAGTTGTGATAAGGAAGGAAGAAATTGGTCGTGAAGTGCAATTAAATCCTTAAGTGGGATGTCGAAAGAGAATAAAGTTGTTGAAAGTGTGCTAGTGGGTGTCTTACAATTGACGGTATGGCTTTTATTTTAGGCCTGTAAGCATAAAGGGATGTAGTATTGTATATTGAAGATAATGGTCTGGAATAAGAGGTTACAGATATAAAAGGTATATAGATTATAGAACTCTCTGCTGGGCTTGTACGTGCATTTTTGTAGGTTAGCTCCTGGGTTGTACAGGAAGGCGGGACGCTCATCCCAGGTTCAAGCACGCGGAAAATGGGCTACGGAAGATTGCTTGAGGTGTGTTGTCGGAAGTGGAATGACGTAGGGCTCGGAATAATCGGTGATAATATAGATATAATTAAGATGCATGATGATAAATTTGCACTGCGATCAGGATTCGTGTCGAAAGCGCCCATCGACAAACAGCGTTTCTCCGTAGTCTCAAATGTACAGGAGCTCTAGCCACTAGATTGCGCGATCTTGACCACTATGCCCAGAAAATGGAAAGGAAGGTTATCCTCGGAGATATATAAAGTCTCTGGCTTTCGGATATCATCACAGTTGGGTGTTTAGATGTTGAAACGATACTTATATTAAATCATAGAAGGGATAGAGTAATTAAGACTTCCGCCGTACTTTATCTGTGCGCTTACTACACAGCATTGTCTGCTAGTTTTCCCCCTCGTGTTAACAGGAGACATACCAATCCGAAAGGTCAGTGCCCGCCGTCATATGGAACATCATTACCTTGTTTGGGCGTGAATAATTTGGTGGCAATATATAAGACGAAAAAGATAAAAATTCTCCTCATCAAATCGTGCGCAAGGACTCTCGAACGTTCTACAACCATGCGTACTCGTTCAGCCATCAATTGTACAAGTGAAAGATAAAGTTCACACCAAAAAGCAGACTAAGTACCCCCCGCAGCCCGACACCCCCAAACAAAAAAAAATAAGGGTAGTATCTGTACAGGTTTTCGAATGAGTTTTCCTGTTTCCGATATCACTAGGTGAATATACTTGTTGTGTAAATCCGCGATACTTTATTTAAGATGCATAGAAAGGGGTGGTTGGAAAACCCGCCTGCTGGGTGGGTCTGAAGCGGCATTCTCTGGGGGTCCTGCGGTTTAACAGGAGCAACTGGTCCAAAAATCAATTAAGCCGAATGGGCACGGTAGTGCGCTTATCTTGTTGCGTACATTAGAATTTTGGCAATAATAAACGAAGAGAAAATTTGTTCACTCGCAGCACAGGACTCGAACGCAATGACAAAGCGTCTCCTTTAGACAATGGTACAGAGAGCGCTTAATTCACCAGTATTTGCGATCCATCCTCCTCAGAAAAAGAAGCCATCTAGGAAATGTTTCAACATTTTCTTGCTTCGATATCATCTCATTTTTGAAAGCCTCGCTTGATATTTAATTACTTTTTGTTTTATTGTTCAATCCATAGAAGGCGGTGTTGGAACCCGTGCTGGCGCTAACGTTGCCATTCTGCTTAGGTTGCTCCCGTGTTACACAAGAGCACTACCAGAAACCATAGTCACGGCACCACGTCGATATGGGCACAACATGATTGTTGGCGTTCAAATTGCATTAATAGAATACGTTTGAACGAGGAAAATTTTACTCGCCAGGATTCTCGATACCATGACAAAGCGTCGTCATGCTACAATCCCTAGCCAAGAGGTTAAACCACTAGTCAGAATCCGACACTCCACAGAAAAAAAAGATATTCATCGTTACAGTTTTTAAAGTTTCCTGGCTTTTCGATTTCACTGCTTTGAAACTCGATATTCTTATTATACAATCACACAAGAAGGAATGGTTGGAGACTCTTCTGGGCTTTACAGCGGCATATTTCTTCAGGGGTGCTCATGGTAACAGGACCAACCGGACCAAGGTCCAAGGAACGCCAACAGGCCGCACAACATGCCTTTTACGGACGCAAATTGCATTAGAGAAAAAAAATCGCGGTCGGCGCAGGACTCGAATTATAATTCGACAACAGCGGTCGCCATGTTGACATATCACAGGAGTGCTCTAATACACTAGTTTCCTTCCTTATAGTCCGATACGCCTCCCTAGAAAAGGAACGCATCTCGGAGTTTTTCAGATCTCCTATTAAAAAATAACACTTTGCTTTGAAACTCCGAACACCTACCTTAAATTCACAGTAAGTGGGTGATTGAATCTCTGCTGGGCTACAACGCATCACTTCTGTTCTGGAGGTGCTTCACTGGGTTACAGGAGCATCCAACTAAAGTCAAGGAAAGCCGACATGAAGCCCGCGACTAATTGCGACTAATTGCGACTAATTTGCAATTGATAAGAAGAAAAAATTTCACTCGTTGACGGTGACTCGAACCATGCGACATTAAATGCGGTCGCTCCGTTACGCCAAATGTACCGAGACAGGTGGCTCTACGCATAGTTGCTGATCACCTCCAAAAAAAAGGGAGAAGGCATCTGAAAGTTTTGCAAATCTCCTGCTTCGATAGTACTGGCTTTGAAACTCGATAACTTATTTAAATCCACCGAAGGATGGTTGGAACCCTGCTTGGGCTGACACCGGCATTCTTCGGGGTGTTCATTAGTGTTACAGGAGCAAACCGAACAAAGAGTCTAGGAACGAGCCGACTGGGTCAACAATATTGCTTGTTGCCGGTACAAAATTTGCCAATAATAGAACGAAAAAAAAAAATCACAACACGCCCCAGGACTCGAACCATTGACAACAGCGTCGCCGTTAGACAACATGTATCAGGAGGCTCTACCATCTAGTACTCGTATGCCGAGATCGCCCAGATAAAAAACAGACAGGCATCTTAGGAAGATAATTTTTCAGATTTCCTGCTTCGACTATCACTGTCTTGAAACTCTCTCCATATACTATAATTTCACAGAGGTGGTTGGAACCCCCTGCTGGGGCTACACGGCATTTTTTCAGGGGTGCTCATGGGTTATTAGGGGAGCAGCCGAGCCAAAAGTCAATGGATCGCCGAGACATGCGCAGCAACAATGCTCGTTGCTCTGAGAAATTTGCAGAATAATAAGACGAAAATAAAATTTCTCGCGGCCAGGACCACGTCGAAACCATTCGGACAAGAGCGTTGCCGTTAAGACCATGTAATGGATGGCTTAACCTATGTAGTCCAATCCGCTCTCCAAGAGAAGACATCTCTGAGGAAAAGTTTTCGAATAGATCACCTGTTCGACATCACTGCTTTGAAACTGTACTTTATTTTATTTAAATCAAAAAAATTCATTTTAACCCATTATATATACATAAACAAATTTATTTATATATATATATATATATATATATATATTTATAGAGTAGTTCATCTATTAAATATTTATATATATATGATATATAGGCTAATATATATATATATATTAGTATATATATATATATATATATATATATATATATATTATTATTTATAAGTATTTATGTGTTCGAAATTTTTCTTTCGTTTCTGTTGTTCTATGACTGTAGTTATAGTCTATGGTTGTTTTTTATTCTACTTGTTTTATCGTTTTTTTTTTTTTGTTTTTTTTTTTTTTTGTGTTGTTTTTTTTTTGTTTTTCTGCCTGAAATAAAGTCATACTTTATTTTTGTCTTTCCTTTTTTCTTTTTACTCCCTCTTTCCCTTTACCAACGCCGTTTTCCCTCTTCGCTTCTTCAGGTTTGTTCTGTGGTTAGTATATATATATATTTATATAATAATATATTATTATATTATAATATATATATATATATATATATATATATATACTATATATATATTATATATATTATATATATTATATATATATATGAGATAAAGTTGTTTTTTTTTTGCCGCTAAAAATGAAAAATTTTCCAGAATGTTTTATTTTGTGTTTTTTCTAGCATTTCATTTTTTCCCTTACATGAGATCAGAAAAAAATTCATTAAAAAAACGAAACAGATTTTTTTTCCCACATTTGGTAGAAGCTCACATATAACATGTAAACACTGGCGTTTATTTAAATTGTTTTGGTAGAAGTAAGTGGTGTCAGCCATGGTTGCTATCTCTGTTCAAAAATTTTTTAAGTTTTCGGAGATTGTAAAAATTTTTTAAAACAAATTTTGCAAATAGGTGTCTAACTAAAATTTATTACCACACTAAATTGGAGTATTTTAGTGCAAAAAAAATTTAAAATATCTAAAAATTAAGATTTTATGGCAGTTTTTGTGGAAATTCAAAAAAAAAAAAATTCCTCTCTTCACCCTAAACCTGTTCAAAATAAACGAACAGTTTTTTTTTTGTTTGTTTTTTTCATAAAATTAAAGATACATAGTTAGATTCATTCAAAAAAATATTTACTTTTATCGGTTTGGAATAGTTGAGATTTTGCTATGAAGTCTCCCCTTAAATTCCGACTCTCTCTCTCTCTCTCTATTAACACAATTCGTGCTCAATGTTGTACTCGAAGAACGATATGTAATAACCTTCTCCTATGATGTATCTTTAGATAGTTTAAGATATCTCAGTAAGATTCTTTATGTCATTCATGTGATCTATTTTCCACACTTAATGATTACTGAAGTCTTCCCTTTATAATAATCCTGATGACTATCCTCTGAATGAGCTCTCGAAGCTCCTCTTGTTTCTGAGATCTACTAAGAAAAAAATCTTCTCAAATAAATATATAGGAGTTCGTTTTCACAATAAATTCTCAATTGATATCTTCTAGACGAGAGTTTGGTCTACAGATTCACAGATGACGACCGTCCAAAAGATAGGTGATCATCCGACTATCCGACGCGTGGGAATTATTTATCTCCCATTTATAATCTCAAGTCGTATTCTGTATAAAGGTGAATGAAGTCAACTTTTGGTTCATTTGTTTTCCATTAATAATAACGTTATTTGAAAGGAATAATATTTTTCCCTATTTTTTGTAAATTAATACTGGGGAAACCTAGTTGCTTTTCATCTGTCTTAATAGATCACATAGTGAATTGTTATATATATTGTACTATAACTTTAGGCGCTCGTGACATTATCTCTTGATTATTATAATTTCACTTAATGTTTATTAGTTTAAACTTTAAAATTACTCATATCTTTGAGTCTGCGTAAGCGGGTCAACAAGTTGATATATTCGCCTTCTACCACGGTTTTTTCTTGCATGACAACATGTTGCACGCCTCATTTTTGGCATCAAATTGTCTATAATATCTAAATAGTGGTATAAGTTATAAGTGAATATAAAGTCGTTGAAAATTACTTTACTTAAGAGATGATATTTCTCTGCTTCAACCGAGGCATTATTTGGAAACCATAATAATATAAAATTATTTTGTTTGTTTCTAATATTCATTTGAAATGACAAATTATATTATTGTCGTATTTATAGTACTGCAAGTTTAAATTTCGACGGTAAACATATATTGGAAGGGTGAAAAATTCTGTTCGCGGGATTTCTATACCGTGCGACGAATAGCTTTTCCTGGATGTGTTTAATCTGTGGACATTCTCTCTTGATGCTCATTCTCGGTTGATGCTCCAACAATAGTCAGCCATCATAGTGTAGCACTCCATTTTACCTTGATACCGGGTGTGTTCCTCACCAATTCAAAACTACAATAATCATCTAAAGAAAAACGAATTACTGATGCAATACATTCTATAATCGTAGAAAGACAAACAAAAAAATTTCCAAGAGTAGCCAGAGAGCAGTTGAAAAAACTTTGGAAGATAATAAAATGATCCTCGTTAAGTAAATATCAATAAATGAACGGTAGCTGGCAAAGTAGCATCATAACGCCCTTCCCCCAAAATTAGCACGATTAAAATGAAAGGAAGTTCGTTTAGAGCAGGATGGAGCTGCTGGAGAGAAAATGTTATACTTAGGAGCTGCATGATTGTTGTCAGTATTACCGAAAGGCGTAAATCTCTTTTGTAAGGCTTAGGAAATGCAGAATTTGAGATTACTGGAAACAGTCTCCTTCAGTTGACAAAGTTTAACACAATTGTTTCATGAAGACCCCACGAGTGTTTATTTTAATATTATAAGGAGGGGGAATATTATGTTCCTTCTGTTTCACTATAGGGGTGATGTAGATGTTTTGGTATTCACAAAAGGCTTCAGGTAGATCTTGTGGTGGCCCATTTCGGATCTGCACACCAAGTGCTTCTCAGGCTCTGCTGTTCTTTCACATACGCATAAAAACATGATACTTGGTTATCCGAGTTGCTGGCAGGAGGAAGAGACCATTTTAAAGGGTCTGAACACAGAAATGATCACCTTTGTGTGCAATGTGATTCTGCATACTTTTCAATGACTCTCTTTATGTCTTGTATTCCTTTCACGATGATGTAGATTACAAAACGAAACTGAATGCCTACTGGGACTCGAACAAATAGAAATTTCCCAGTTGTGGAAGAAAGGACATGTACACTTCAAGGCTTCTCTTTGAACTATCGATGAACAGTCGCCATTCAGTAAGTTTGTACGTGAAAATTCCCCAACCCCCAGCGGAATATTTTGCTTTCTCGGGAGTGTTAAAAACCCACGTACGATATGGCAAAAGTACACAATCATTCATCACATTTCGAAAGTTTGCAGAAAGACGCAAACTTTCTCGTTGAATCGAAAGTTAGGATATCTTAGCTCTCCTTTTTTCAAGCATAGTTTTTCTCATGCAGATCTTGAGTACTAAAACAGCTCTGAAAGCTTTTTTGGAGGGTTAGTCCCAAATTCGTTAGGCAAAAACCATTCAACTCAAGTGGTCAAAATCAATTAGATACGGAACAATCTTGCTTCAATTTCATTAAATTATCGTCGTTGGGGGTCCTTTGATGTCATTCGACCGTATTCTGTATATTTCCAAAGCGTGTAATTACTTGAAAACTGGCACTGGGATCTCAGCTGAATGAGGCAACTGGGCGTATAGCTGATGGTAAACTAGTTTACTCATATTTTTACTTTGTTTTTTTTTCTTGCTATATCTGACGTTTTTTTACTATACGAAAGGATAACAATCACTTGAGGACTCTTGGGCTGCTTGCCAAATCATAGGTATAATCCAAATGGAAGTTTATGCATCGTTTTTCCCTTCGTCCACATCGTAAACTCGGTTCGACCACGTGCTGCACATCCGAATTTTGTGGTGGGCCATGATTATTCTGGAAAGCAAAATAACTTAACTTTAAATCATTAAAGAACACCATTATTAATAGGTTTAAACCTTAAAGAATGAATGATTGCTGTCAACAATAGCTCTTATATCGAGAGAAACCAGATAGGAAAATAGGGAAAACCACAGAAATGAGAGGAATTATTCCCCCAAAAAAGATGCTTATTGATTTACGAGGAATAGGAATAACATCGAAACTGTCTAAAGCGAATTTTTACGCAGAATTGTCGGCTTTAACTAATGGAAAGTAAAACGGCAATGAAATCGTTAAGGGAATGAAGAGTCTCGCAAATATAACACCTCTCGCTGGTCGTTTTAAATATTGACGTATTCACAAGCCATGATATATTATTATATAATATATATAATATTATATATTATATAATTTAGGCTATATTTATAATTGCAAATTCAGTTATATTAATAATATATATATATTTATATAGTATACCAACACACACCTATATATATCATATATTAGTATTATCATATTATGATATTAGTATATATATATATTAATATATTATTATAGTATTAAGTCAGCGTTATTATACACCACACCACCCGCAGAGAGTGGTCACAACGTTCACATACACCAAGTGTCGAGATAAAACTGACGTGGCTAGAAGAAAAGTAACTACATATTTGAAATCAGCCACCGCATATTTAACACCTAAAAACGCTTGTAAAAATCGAAATTCACAAAAATAGTTGCAAATTGTTACCTCGGTGTATTAAATGAAATTATTTGGTAACTAATTTAATTTCGCAAAAGTAAAAATATTCTAAAATAAATGACACATATTGTCTATCGTTTCCGTGGAGCTCATAATTTTGTCGGCTGATATTCAATTAATAGTAGCAATATATTATAATATATATACTTATATAGTATATATATTATATTATATATATATATATATATATATATATATTTTATATATTATATATATATCTTATAATATATAGGTTTTAATGATTTAAACATAACGAACACCCTAGAGTAAACCGCTTAGATATCAGTTGTTAGTCAGGGTCTCTGCCTCTAGGTGGACGACGGGGGGACTTCGTCCCTCGGCTCCAGCCCCCTAAATAAATAAATAAAAGAAAAAGCAAAATTTTAATTTCTGAATATATATAATATATATATATATATACTATATATATATTATTATATATATATTATATATATATATATATATATATATTATATATAGATATATATATATATATATATATAGTCTATATATGTGGTAATGATATTTTTTTCTTCGGTTCTTTGGTGGTTTGTGCTAATAATGAAAAAAGTAAAATTAACCCTATGAAACAGAAAATAGGTTTCGTGGTGTTGACACGTGCTTTGAATGTGCTCTCATGGAAGAATGGAGAACTTTCATTATTATTTCTTAGATACGAGCTGTGATCACCTGTAGTGTGATATTTGTAACCCTTTTGTTTCGTTTTCATTTAGAATTTTATGAAATTTACTACTTTGATACCATATTAATCCGTTTTAGTAAAGTTCTACGTACGAGGTTTTTAAAAGAATAAGCTCTATTTTAACTTTTTTCTTTTCTTTTTTTTTTTTTTAAGTGACTACCCGTAGGTTTATTTTAAAGTTAATACTGTTTTGAATTGTTGAATTTCGTTTCACAGTGTTTAAAAATTTGATTTTTAATTTTCTTGGTCAATTAAACTTTTAAATTAGGTTTTAATGTTAAATCAATTTTTACATTTACTTTTTAATTAATATTTGTAGGCGCGCAAGAGAGCGTTAGTGTTTTATTAACTTTAAGATTTTTATATCAATTTTTTACATATTTTGTAAATACAATTTTAGCTTTTTAAAACATTTACTGTTTTAAATTTAGGTTTTAGTGTGTGAATAATTTTCACCTGGTTTTCACGTTTGTTTGTTTTTTTTTTTTTTTTTTGTCTGTTTGTTTTTGTCTGTTTTGTTATTGTGGTTTTTTAGTGATGTGCATTGCAAGGTATGGCATGATTTAGCACAGATACCTCCCTAATTATGTGCATGAGAGCATGCATGAGTTTGCGTTGCATATCTAACTCTGCATCCGTGGAATCACCTCTCTGACTCTAATCCTAACCTTTTGCTCTGTTGAGACCCAGATGCTAGGAATTCATCCTCTAACTCGTTTAAATATGTTGTCATACTTATAAACTTAATTTCATATTTCCGTTAAAGGGCTGGAGTATGTGGCCTATGTTATACATTAAACCGTCCTGTAAACGTCTCGAGATGCTCGAATCTCTCCTAACTTTTTCGATGTCTGGTGGCTTAAAATCTTTCTTGCGCTTCTAAACTTCAAATAATCTCTTGTGCTTCTGGCCTACTGTCTCTCTAACAGAAGATTTTCGCACGCCTTTTTTTTGAACATACCTTACTACTTTGCGACGAGACTGTTACATATTCATCCTAAAATCTGAGGTCCTCTATTTAGGGGATTCAATGTACAACAACACTGAATGGTTGGGTTTCTCTCACTGATTTAGGTGTGGAGGAGGCCGAATCATTTATTAGCATTCTCAACGATCTGGAAGATAAAATAATTAAAAGACCACACATTATTGCTTCCGGGATCGTCCAACCAACTTCTTGAACACACTTTGAACCTATGTTTTCAACCACTAGTTCTTACTCTCTATATACATTAGGGTTGGCAAACGTCTGGATTTTACCGGTGGGTGCGGTGCGGTGCGCGGTGCGAGCTGTAAAATGTCGGTGCGGTGCGGTGCGAATCGATCAGGAAAATTTTTTTAGTCTCACTGGTGCGGTGCGGTGCGCGGTGGAA
>JABUQX010092921.1:0-26173 GCA_015478945.1 Trachelipus rathkii
TCTTCTTCCGAGTTTCCCATCACAAGGATTCTATGCCATACCGGATAAAATGGATTATAGTTGTCTAATGGAGCTTGATGTGACGACCCACTCTCCTTCTAATGCTTCCTGAGGTTCTCAGTGAGTGGTGAATGGAAAACAGCTCGACGCAAACGCTCCAAGCTTTCTGCATCAGTTGGCGGCATGAAAGGTGGGCCAGATGTCACTCATCCTAACTCAAATTGTCCAATTTTCCAAAATCACCCAACTGATCGCTCATTGATAAAGTCTCCAGCATTAGACTTTCATAACCCAACATATCCTATATATTGGATCCCAATATCGCAACTCCAACATCCTCACAAAGATAACATTTTTCCGGTGACACCTTCCTACATTGTCTCGATGGAAACCGCTCCCGATATTGTCGACCCATTTCTGAATCTGTTTGCTTGGCATATACTGACATCGCTCCCATTCCTAAATATGAACATTCTTGATGCTCTTCCAACGATCAACCAAGTTCACTCCTTCAACAAATAAAAATGTGTACACCAAAGTGCATATGTTTGCAGGAACTTTAACTTTATTATCGCTTCTTCCAACCGTAGGAATAAAAATCGTCGCAACTTCTACAGAAAGAGGTGACAATGATAGCGGGAGGCGCAGTTATTCTCATTCATAAGTTTGTTCCCTATTCCAGTCCCTCTTCAAAGTAGACTTCATACAGTAGCAGCACGAATCCATCCTTCCACCGATCACTGTCTGCTCAATCTACTTGGCTCCCAGTAGGGAGCTTACTAATTTCGACTTCACTGACCTTTTCAAGCAGCTCCCCACTCCAGTTGTTAGGCTTAGGCGAGGTGATGGTTGAAATCTCCTAATACAAGATCCTTGTTGATCTCCTAACACCCTTTTCCCTGGGATGACTTTAACATTATACTCTTATACATATGAACGTTTAGACATACACACTTCTTCATGTATAGATATTTCCTTTTGCTCCCATTCTCTTATGGATCGCTTCACCTGGTCCCACTTCGATTACTTGTACGGCAGTGACCATTACTGATTGCCTTAAATGAACTCTGACCGAGCCCAATGTTAAAACCCCATTCCCGCTGGTGTTATGATCGAGCGGAGTGGACCCCTTTTCAATCAGGCCACAGGTATCCCAGTTTCTCCCTTTAATAAGCGGCTTCAGACCACTGACGCTGCCTCAAACTTCTTCCAAGTTATAATCACAGCAGCAGAAGCTTGCATCCTGCTGGCAAGCGTTCGGCAACCCGTTCGTGGCCTCGTGTGTGCACAAGTAACCGAGAAGAAAAAAAAAAACTCTACAGACAATACAACCCAACATTATTTTTAAGACAGCAGCGGCTATATATTGTCAAATCAATCGCTAAACGATACTTTCGAACTTATATACTTCGACTGTCAACTCCCTTCAGTGTGGAAAGTTGTACAAAAAACATATATCCGCTCCAACAGTCCTCCGTTATGGGGCTGACATAATCGATACAATCTCCGCTCCGGTAGCATCGTTATATATAGCTTTGCTAGCCACTCTAGCTCTTTCCGCTATCCTGAAGCCTTTCAAAAATTTAAAAGTAATAAGTAACATTTGCCCCGCCAGACTTTTCAACAGAGAAGTGGAAGATCATACCTATAACCTTCTTTTTACACGTACAGAGTTTCAAACTGCACTGGTACAAAGACGGTATCCCTGGTTCGGACAATCTCATACGTAATGCTCCGTCACATTCACCCTTCTGCATCAGAGTTCATGCTGCATCTGTATAGAATCTCCTTTTCAATTTGTTTGGACTACCGCTTTTGTAATTCGCATTTCCAAACCTGGGAAAATTCCGAAGTGTGCGGACAACCAAAGATCAATTTCGCCGACCTACTTACAAATTAATGGAGAAAATGGTTTCAGGCCACCGCCTCACTGTTCTGGAGTCGTCCCTTTTTCAAACTTCCAATTTTGCTTCCGCAAACATCGTTCGACCACGGACCCCTTACATGACATCCGAAAAGCCTTCTCAATTGTGGGATGGTTCTTGCTATTTTTTTTCACCTTGAAAAAGCTTGAGAGACGTGGAAAACTCCTTAAACTCAACTCGTTCGGTTTACGAGTATGGCTTGCTTTTTTTTTTTTTTTTTTATATCCCCAATGCCTTCTGTCGTATATATCCATTTTGGTCCGGTGCTCTTATGTTCTACCACAACACTTTACTCTGGATAAAGGTGTTCCGCAAATTCAATGACATGTTCAATTTTTCCCTTTATGTTGATGACCTGGTGCTATACATTGCCGATGTCAGACTATTATTTGTTGAACGTCAACTCCAACCAGCCATTGAAAAACATTTCACAAATAGGGTAACTCCCATGGTTTGCACTTCTCACCCGTCAAAACCTCAGCAGTAATATTTCGGAAAAAAATGCCTAAGAACCTGCCACCTGCCTCCGGCAAATTTAATCTTACATAGTTTACCCATTCCTGTAACTTCACGGGTCAGATTTCTTGGCCTCATTCTAGATGACTGCCTGACATACGCACCACGCATCAAACACTTAAAACGACTCGTCATCGTGCGCTCGCCCTATCACTTCAAAATCTTGGGTCGCTGATCGCAAGTCCTTTCTACGTCTCCATATTGCCAATTCGAACGAAGTTGGAATATGACTGCATAGTATATGGTCAGGCCTCCCCAACTCTACTACACCTGTCAGATCCCATCCAAAACGAGGCCATATCTCCGCAGAGTATCCTTCCGATAGTCCCCTGGGTAAGTCTCGAAGTTGAAGCCGATGTGATGCCACTCTCTCTCCCTGCCAAGGAAATACACCATATGCACAAGTTATCTTTGCTCAAACCCCAATACTGTCTGCTCGGACACCGATTCCGCGATACCACAGAATCCTCCTTACTGGCCATTTTTAAAAAAGTTTGCAACGTTCTAAACTTCCCCAACATCCATTTGTAAAATTTACTCCAGTTCTATAATGAAAGCTATACATACACCTTTGCTTTTTCCTACTTCCACCATTTGCCAAATCCAACCACTCCGCTACCCTGTTAAAAGCATCATTCTTGTCTCACTCTGCAGCTGTCGGCTTTAAAACCGGGGTCTACGTTGTCACGTCTACTATTTTTCCTGGCCACAACCTCCCCATATGCTTATTTTTATTGCAGAATTAATGGAATTTTATTCCTTAATCAAGGCCACTCGTCATTTATTCGGATTAGCTCAGCGCCTTTCAGGTGCTTAAAGCCCTCTGTATTCTATAAATTCAATGGTATCCACTGTGCAACAATTTCTGCGACAGCTCCACTCTCAATAAAAAAATTACATTGTTGTACCCCCCCTCTCATGTATGGGTCACTGGAAACGAAACCGCTGACAGATGCCAGAATGTCCTCCTTTTTCTGCAACTGTTTTAAGTCCCTCCCAAATGCTATTCGACAAGATCGCCATCCATCAACTGATTATCCTGCTCTCCGACAAGCTTCCGGTCACGCTGACAGAAGTGTTGGGCAAAATTCAGAAATATAAATCCAAACATTGACGAAATCGCTTGCACGTGATAATCCTCACACGCATCTGCATTGACCACTCAAGTATCACTCACAACCACTACATATCACAGGGTACTCCACCGCCTGCAACTTTTGAGTCGCAATACCCGCGCAATCAGTTCACTATATTTTTATAGATTGTCATCAACTAGACTCCATTCGCTGTCGCCATATTCTTACACTATATGGTCCATTATACCTCCTAAAAGATTCTCTCGCTCGCATCTTGTCTGAATCATCCCACTTCAATAGTAATTGAATAATCTCCTACCTTCAGGATCTGAATGTTCCTTACGAAATCTAATTTTTTTTCTTCTAGAAAGGACCTTCGTATATTTTTTTGACATGTAAATGAAATTTTGTAGGTCGTATATACTTTAAATTGCCTGAAAATTCAGTTTTATATTTAAATTTTCCACTTGGACGTATTATAAACGTTAGGCAAAAACCCACCCATAGATTTCCAACCCAGCGTGGCTGCTTCCTTGTTGGTAGTGATGTCTTGTGCATAATTTAAAAAAAAAATGTCCGTTTCTTTCTCTTTTAAAGTGTTCTGATAACGTTGGTATTTATCTAGAATGCCAATCATTAATGATAAAAAATGATTTGTTTCTAGTTTCTTGCAATAATACTATTTTTTCATCTGCTTTAGCAGATTTATGAACGAAACAAAAGCACAACGATTCTAAATTTTTTTTCAATTTAAATAGTTTTTGAGATTTTCGATAGGCTAAAAATTACATTCGTTGGACCCCCTCTAATGTAAGGGCGACTGGCAACGAAACCGATGGCAGAGAGGCTAGAATGAATTACCGTTTTTTGGAGCTGCTGTAAGTACAAAATCCAAATCCCATTGTAAGTAATTCTACCAAATAAAGAAAAATTGTTAGAGAATTTTTAATGCGTGTTTTAGAAAAACTACGTACTCAAAATCTGGACGCTTCAGCAGTAGTGTAATTTTGAATAATTCAAAAGTCCTCAATAATTATTTAATTTCTTTTGTCGATTCGGCAATTCTAATTGCAAAAAAAAAATCAGAGAGAGAGAGAGACGAGAGAGAGAGAGAGAGAGAGAGAGAGAGAGAGATAGAGAGATGAGAGAGAGAAGAGAGAGAGAGAGAGAGAGAGAGAGAGAGAGAGAGAGAGAGATGAAGAAGGAGAGAGAGGTAGAGAGAGAGAGAGAGAGAGGAGGAGAGAGAGAGAGAGAGAGAGGCAGAGGAGAGAGAGAGAAGGAGAGAGACGAAAGAGAAATTGCAGAAAATAGAAGAGATATACTTAATAAAAAGCTATACATAGAGAGAGAGAGAGAGAGAGAGAGAGAGAGAGAGAGAGAGAGAGAGAGAGAGAGAGAGAGAAGAGAGGAGGAGAGAGAGTGGAGGAGATGAGAGAGAGAAGAGAGAGAGAGAGAGAGAGAAGAGAGAGAGAGAGAGAGAGAGAAGAGAGAGAGCAGGAGAGGAGAGAGAGAGAGAGAGAGAGAGAGAGAGATAGAGAGAGAGAAGAGAGAGAGAGAGAGAGAGAGAGAGAGAGAGAGAGAAGAAGGAGAGAAGAAGAGAGAGAGGAGAAGGAGAGGAAGAAGAGGAGAGAGAGAGAGAGAGAGAGGAGAGAGAGAGAGAGAGAGAGAGAGAGAGAGAGAGAGAGAGAGAGAGAGAGAGAGAGAGAGAGAGAGAGAGAGAGAGTAGAGAGAGAGAATCAAAACCTTCAAATGTTGGAAGGCTCGTATGGAGACATCCCAATTAGAAATCCCGTATGGAGATATCCCAATTAGAAATCCCGCAAAATACCCAATATCCAATCAGCATTAAGGGATGCAAGTCTCTCTCCACAAAGAGTGGTGGAGGTTGACAATGTCCTTCTTGGTATATTTACAGCTGGCGCTGTGCGGTGCGGTGTTTCAAGGTGGAAAGTAGCTGTTACGACATGTAAAGGAGTTGAAAGGAGAATGAGTGAATGGGACAGATTAGTGAAACAGAATCGCTGCCCCTCTCTGACACTGGCTCCACGATTCTGGGAAATAAGAGCCTCCCTGTACATTAAAGGTTGTAAAAAGTCTCGGTCGCTAAGATGTAGTTTCTGTAAACAAACAGCCAATAGCTGATGAGCTATAGGTAATCTCTTTAGTTCTTCTTAATTTTGAAAATACCCACGGCAGTTCCATTGAAGAAGACGTGCCATTAAAGGTAATATAATTAATGTTCAGGGCGATCCGTGACGATAGTCATTATGTCTTGGGATTTAGCAGTCGCGTCAGAGGGTAAAGTTTGATGATCCCTTGAGCCCCTAAACGACCTACTCTGACCAGAATGTCAAACCCGGGGAAGGGGAAGATGATGTAGCATTAATATGCGAGGACTTCTCTAATTACAAGAGGAGAGGAGTCTCCGAAGAAGAGTGCTAAGTCACACTCTACATCTCGAACACTCTTCCCAATTGGCGTACCTCTGATGAACATCTTAGCAGATAGGGAGGGGAACTGTGCCCTTCCAATAGGTGCATCATCAAAGGCCGGTGAAGATTGAAGAGAACAATTAGGATTGGAGTCAATGAGTGTGTTTGGAGACACATTGATTGGAAGGCACGTATGTGGTGACACTTAGTCAAAATCTCAGGAGCTGTCCGCCGCCGAGAAGGGCTAAAAGACTCAAGTTACGGCTCCGAATTCAAAATGGACGGAGGTAAAGAATCATAAGAGGAAAGAAGACTCCTTCCTGATCCCACCAGCAGCCAACCCACTCTCAACGTGACCGCGGCACCTCTTCCCGAAGGATGACCGCCTTCGAGTAAGGACTCATCTAATACCTCCTTTGATCTCTCCTTGAATGGGCTTCCAGTTTCAGCACGAAGAAATCTCATAGAAAATAGTAGTCCGAAGAGTCTATTGTGGCATCCGAATAAGTTTCGGAATCATTTGAGTGTTGTGGAAGCGATGCAGTCTTAGACGGCGTGTGTAACATTAGATCAGAACGGGCAGAAGTTGATAACCATGTTCTGCGTTTGTCCGCGTGGGCGCTCTGAGCGGCGAGATCGTTTTGGCAGGCGTGAGCAAAGTCTCTCAGTGCAAACGGGTTCCTTTTGTTTTAAGAAGTCTGTGGCTCGATATGCAAGAGAGTACTGATGTCTGGTCTGGGAAAATCCACTCTTGAACGGGCGATCGCGACTATTAAGAGATGTTGTTGTTGTTTCCCAGGGGAATCTGATGCAGGTCACTTCCGGGAGATATTATAATTGAGCTCAGAGGTTAGACATGGACGTTTACCATTGACCTCAGATGCTAAACAGGTTGCAAAATCAGTAGATATCCTATCCCCTTGAGTGTGGCATGGACCTCTACAAGGAATATCATGAGTGTCGTGTGTGTTGCCGATGGGCGACGAGTGGTCCGGCGGACCATAGTAGGAGAGTTGGAAGTACAATTCCAAAATGTCCTGAGCAATAGGAATTACCTTACCGGTGACCCGAGTTTGGTATGAAAGTCCGAATGGAGGAATGCTCAAGTGGATCAAATTTTGTACACAACACACGGGAGCTATGTGCAATGTTAGAAACAACCGCAGATGCATTGTTTGTTGCAGTAGCATAAGAAAGAGAAAGATGAGCCAGCTTCTCCCTTTCTCGGTGTTGTTTCACGTCGTAATAATGAAGTAGCACTGCTCTAAGATTTCCTCCTCCTAGGCGAAGGGGCAGAGGAGGCTGAATGGGGACCCTTGCAGTTAGGACAACAAGGAGGATGTTTTTCACAGTTGGGGTGAAGACAACTTCCACATGTTGGACATATGGTCCAGGGAGACCGAAAATATTTCAGGAAGTGACCAAATTAATGGCACTTGAAACATCTCGGGAAGGGCAGTTATGTCCGAACTGTGTGTATAGTAAAGCCAAGTTTTACTTTGGTTTGAGAGAAAGGCATAGAGAGGGTAGTAAGAGACGAGGGTTCTTACCTGGAGGGAAACGATAAAAGTCGTCGGTGATTTAAATGTTGCCTCTCTGCAAATGAGCGAGAATGTCATCCGAAGTATCTGAACAGAACTCCGGTTCATATATGGTTCCCTTAAGACGGTTTAGTCCTAGAAACCGGTCCGTTATTTAAAATTATTAATTGGGGTGGAGGAGTACCAACCATTTCATCAATAAGGGCATCAAAGCACCTACTGGCCTCTGGTCTAGAATTAGCCAGGAAGAGATCGGGTTGGGGGGACCCCACAGATGTTGAAATCGGCCTTTCTTGAAAAAGTTTTTTATACTTATCCACAAAAGATTTTTTTCTCCTTTTATACATTCTGCTCCGCAATAAACAAATAATGAATAAAAACATTATATATCCTGGGAGCGTAACTGCAGAAATAGTACCCACCACACGCCTAGAGCATAAAGCCTCCCTCTTCGCGACCCACCTCGTAGGGTGGACCATATGTTTGGTCTCGGAAAAGACCTCCCAGAACTCTGCGTTCTGTCCCAAAGATGACAAAATAATAGCCATGTAACACACGGATAAGACGCAAAGTCCAAGATTATACTCTCAAGTGAGGGACAGCCTCCTCAGTGGTTAGTCAGGGTTCGGGTCTTCAACAATAAGCAGCCCGTAGAAAGGCGAGAACCGGTTTTTGAAATGTACCCTCACCCACGGGGGAAGGAGTGCAAGATGGGCATAAGATACGCACAGAGACATGAGTTCGATTGCCATCAAGATTCAGGAGGAAACTGGAGACTCCCATAAGGGTCAAGAATACGTAGGATAGTACGTACAAACAATGCAAAAGTGATACAAACTGGAGAAGGGACGGGTAAAAAGATCTGAATACTTAAAATACAAAAACACAGAACAATACGAAATCAATAATAATAATAATAATAACGGTAATAAAATACTTAAAATAATAATGACATAAGAATAGCATTAATACTAAAAACAACAACAACAATAATAATAATAATAATAATTTTTTTTTTTTTGAGTTGATGTACAGGGACCACCACAGCACACAGGTCATGCGGCTATACCGTGTCAGGAAACCAACAACAGGGGTAGTCCCTAGCAAAACGCGCTGAGAGAATTAAATCTTGTAGAGTATGTTTAAATCACACTGGAAGGCAAAAACGCCGTCACTTGGGAAATGGGAGGGTTCAGAGAAGATACGTGCAAGGCGATGCTGGACAGGAACAGTATGCAAACCAGGGAAGAACGTGCGTCGGAGGGCAGAAAGGGCATCGCAACCCACAAACACATGAAAAATGGAAAGGCGGCAAAACGGGCAAGACGGTACACCATCCCGCGACAGAGAAAACCATGGGTGAAATTGGTATGTCCTATTCGCAATCGAGCCAGGACCACCTCCAAAAGGCGACTTCTCCTGCAAGAAGAGGATCAGTGGCCAATGAGGGGCTTGACCGTACGGAGCTTGGTGCCACGATTATCCTCCGACCAACAAGCCTGCCAGGAAACCACGACGAATGGAATATAAAAATCAGAAGCGGAAGACGACGTCCCAATCGCAAGGCAGGAGGAAAGTGTGCACGTAATGGCATGACGTTGTTCGCAAGCATGTTTAGCTTCCCTGTCGGCTGGCTCATTCCCAGGAACACCCACATGGGAGGACCCAACAGAATGTAACAGTCGTCCCTTGCACACGCAACGAGCAGAGAGTCTCTGGATGGTAGAGACCAAAGGGTTTCTGGAAGACCGGTCAAGCAACGCTAAAGGGCACTTCTGGAATCGGAGAACAGTGTGTAACTACCCACCAAGGGAAGCCGCTCAACCTATGAACTACCATAGCCACCACAACCAGTTCAAGAAAACACCGACGAGGAAGGTGGCAGAGAGTGAAGTCGGTGAAGTTGGGAAAAACAGCCGAAGCCCCCACTCCCACATCCGTCTTGGAGCTGTCAGTGTAGACAGGACCGAGTCCGAGTGAACCTCCGCATGAGACAGAAAAGAATTCCTCAGCGTCGCCGGGAGTGTATCTGCTTTTGTTAATGCACGAATCCCAAAGCAGACAACGGGGGGTGGAGAGACCCAAGTACCAATGGAAGTATGGAAAGAATACTGCATGACCCCTCGGAGGGGGAAACGGAAGGTGGAATGTGCAATCCCAGCAAACGGCCAGTAAGAAGGATTGTAGGGGACGCGTTCAATGACAGAGGACAAGCCAGAGGATAAAGGAACCTGAATGCGGAGGAACAAGGAGCACATGAGCTGTTCCCTCCGCAGAGACAAGGGCATCACCCCAGCCTCCACCTCCGGGCTCACCTTCGGGGAAGATCTAAAAGCTCCAGTCGCAATCCATAGGCCCTCGTTCTGAAGTGGGTCAAGAAGACGGAGGTACGACTGAAAAGTTTGCCCATAATATTACAAAACCATAGCCTAGTTTGTAGCCATCACCAGCATGATGTAAAGATGGGACATGGTGTTTTTGTCGGCACCCCAAGTCTTAGAGGTGAGGTGCTAAAGATCAACAGACGACAGCAGCCAGTCTGAGATATATGAGGGAGGTACGTAAGGCGCTCATCGAGCAGCAGACCCAAGAATCTCACAGTAGACTCCCAAGCAGATGGGAGAACCATAAAGGGTCAAAGGAAGCGAACGCACACGACACCACGCCGTGGATTTTTCCTGAACAACATGGCCTTTGTTTTCGACGTAGAGAACGTGAAACCACGCTTACTACACCATGCGGAAACCCTGTCAATGGCCAGCTGAAGCTGACGCTCCATACAAGGAAGCCTATAGCCCCAGTAACATAAAGCGCAAGATCATCGACATAGACGGAGCAGCGGACCGATGGTGGAATGGCAGCCACCACTCCATTGAACCCTATTGCAAAAAGCAACACACTCAACACACTGCCCTGAGGCACCCCTTCATCCATGACAAAACGTCGCGACAGTGTGAAGCCGCAACGAACCCGAAACGACCGATCCGACATCAGCGCCCGAAGGAAAAGGGGGAGTTGCCCCCTAAGACCCAACGAGTGAAGGGTTTGCAAAACCCCCATCCTCCATGTGCTATCATATGCCTTTTCAAGATCGAAGAAAACGGCCAGAGTCATGTTATTGGAAGCAAACGCTGCACGTATGTCGTGATCCAAACGGAGGAGAGGATCTTGAGTTGAGCGATGAAAACGAAACCAAACTGATGGTCAGAAACACATGGAGCCGCTCGAGCGTGGAAACAAGACAGGAGGCTACCATTCTCTCCATCAACTTGTGGTCACAGGTTAATGAAATCGGTCGATGATTATTCGTGTAGAAGTTGGGTCCCTTGCCAGGTTTCGAATACAAAGACAACATACGCCAAATCAACCAGACAGAAGGAAGTACCCTCCGTAGAACTCACAATACAAAAGACAGAAGAAAGCGGATGAACATCAAGTAGCATCGGAAAGGAAATGCCATCAGGGCCAGGAGCTCCATCGCTCAAAGTTTTAGGGCATCCCGAAATTCATATCTGGTAAATAATTTATTGTAATCAGGGCCCTCCCGAGGCGGAACCGAAAAGTCTAGAAAAGGCTAGATTTGGAGCTAAATTGTGACTCGCTGGAGCAGGAGGCAAAGTGAAAGCCCAGCTCATCAGCAACCTCTCCCGGAGCAGAGATGACATCAGAGGGCTGTGGGCCAAATTTAAGGAGTATGGGGGGGTCGGAATGGTGTTTTCTGGAAATCTTACGCACAACCTTAAACAGTGATGAAATTAGTGCAGAGGATGTAACAGTGGAGGCATAGTTCCGGAAAAATTGCTTCCTAGGTCCGTCTGTTGGAGCACCTCGACCGAGCATGCAGCCTTAAAAGAATCAGGTTGGAAGAGGTAGAGATGCGTACAACTTATAGAGGCACCGCTTTTCTCGAGTAGCCCGAGCTCACCAAGGTGTCGATGATTTGCAGTTCCCAGAGGAACAGGGGATATGGTCCACAGCCGCTTTGAAGTCGTATCACAAAATGCAGTGAAAACTTTCTCCGGAACCGCAGAGGTACAGTTGATACGGAAGGATTGGAAGTGGCCTGACAAAGGAAGGCCAAGCGGCCCTGTCGTTACCGCCAGCTAGAATAAGGTGGTTGCTGCTGACTAGGATGGAAGGAAGGAGCCAGCGATCAGGTCACTCCCACCAAGAAAGGCGACCTTTCCCACCCAGGAAACGATCAAGCTAGAGGTGGAACACAAAGGGAGACGTGACACAGGAAGAGAAACACCCATATCAAAGAAACATCAAAAGTTGGAACAACTCAATTAAAACCCAAAGAGAAACCAATCAACATCCAACAACCAATCAACATACAGCAAATTAACAGAATCTCCCCACAGTGGATGGCGGAGGTTAAAGTCACCAAGGACCAGCATGGGTGCCGGGAGACTCCTGAATAAAGCGACAAGGTCCGCCCTGGAATAAGGACAGCTAGGGGCCAGGTACACCGAGCACAGTGTAAGGGGTGTGTCAAGATGAATTCAAGCCGCCACGGCATGTAGCGGAGTGGAGAGTGGAATGTGAAAGTGAAATCGAGCTTAAATAATAAATAATAAAAATAATATAATAATAATAATAATAATAACCATCACCTACCTCTTTTACCCGGATTGGGGATGAGGTGCACAGCATAAACCGAAAACAGAAAAGTAGGAGAAGAACAAAAGTATAAAAAAAAAGACCCCCCCACCTTTACTGTTAAGTGAGAACTCGTCGCAATCAGAAAAATTCCGCTAGGGCTTCACGAGACTGCGACGTACTCTCACTGTGATTTCACGTAAATGTAGAGTTCATTCTTGGACCAGACGGCCCACAACCCCAGCCATTCACTAACTATTATCCTTATTATGCACCTTTCTTCTCGCCTCTGCCAAACTCGTATTCCTTTCTTTCAGACATTCCTTTACTGAGAGTAAGGGGAATCTGCACAGAATAACGAATAGGGATGGTGTTTTCGTAACTGATGAAATGGATGTGAGAAGTGTGGAGGGAACACCTCCAAAATCTGCATAACATTGGCAGTAATGAAGAGGTGATAGTGAGTGTGTGTGGGTTTGATGGTGCAAGAAGAAATAGCTATTTTGGGGATGAGGTAATTAGTAGGGAAGTGGTAAAAATGGGTAGGGTGAGAAAGTTGAAGAATGGTAAAGCTGCAGGAATAGATGGAATTACTGGTGAAATGATTAATAGAGGCCAGATGGTGTCTGAATGGATTCGGAAGTTGTGTAACAAAGCGCTTATGGAGGGTATAATTCCGAGAGATTGGAGAACAGCAATAGTACACTTATAAAAGGATAAGGGGAATAAGGGGGAGCTGTATGAACTATAGGGGAATTAGTTTATCAAATCGAGTGTTGTAGGGAAGACATATGCTGGTATTTTGGTTGAAAGAGTAAGTCGAGTGACTGAAGGACTGATTGGGGAAGAACAAGATGCATTTATAAGTGGTAGAGGATATATTGATTAAATTTTTAAATTGAAACAAATCATTGAGAAAATGAGAGAAGAATAAATTGTATTTAGATTTTATGAACTTGAAACAGGCTATGACAGGATTAATAGGGAAGCTCTGTGGAAGGTGCTAGTAATATATGATGTTGGTGGTAGGCTTCTGAATGGAATCAAAAGTAATACATGACGATAGTGAAGCTTGTATAAGAAAAAATAGTCGAAAATGATTGGTGTAATATTAATAGCGGAGTGAGGCAGTGATGCGCTATGGGACCTTGGTTATTTAATTTGTATATGGATAGGGTTATGAAAGAATTAGGGGTGGGGGTGGCAGTTGAAGGTGTTAGAATAATGGAGAATGGAAGAGTGTGTGGAGGGTGCCTGCTTATTGTATGCAGATGATTTGTTTTGTGCGGTGAATCTGAAGAGAGTTTGAGAGTATTGGTAGAGGGGTTTGACATGGTGTGTAAAAGGAGGGGTCTGAAAGTAAATGTAGATAAGAGTAAGGTTATGGTAGTGAGTGAGGACAGTTCACGATGTGAAGTCATGTTAGATGGTGAGAAACTGGAACAAGTAAATGAAAAAGGGAACGGATGATGATGCAGAATATAGTAGGAAAGTTGTAAAAGGTCGCTGGTGCAATTAAATCCTTGGTGGATGCGAAGGGACTAAATCTTGAGTGCGCCAGGGTTTTGCAGGAGGGTATGTTGTTACCTGTTAATGTACAGTAGTGAACCTATGGTCTGGAATAAGAGGTATAGATCTAAGGTACAAAGTGTTCAAATGGACAATCTTAGGGGTGTGTTAGGTGTAAGAAGAATTGATCAAATAATGAATGAACGCATTAGCGAGTTGTGTGGTGTGAAGAAAGGCATGAGAGAATAAACGAGAATACATTGAGATGGTTTGGTCATATGGAAAGGATGGATAATAGTCAGTTGGTTAAGCGGATGTATAGTGGTGAGTGTGCTGGGAATCGATCTGCTAGGAGACCGAAGAAAAAGTGGATTGAGTCAGTAGGAATGCCTGAAGGAGAGGAATGAGAGTTTGGCAGAGGCGAGAAGAAAGGTGCATAACAGGAGTGAATGGCGGGGTTTTGTGTGAGGGTACGGTGGTGGGCTTTGCCAGGGGATGAACCCCACATTGATGAGATACCACAGTAAGAGTCCGTTGCAGTCTCATGAAACCCCTAGAAGGAATTTTGCCGAATACGACGAGTTCTCACATAAAGGTATAAAAGGGACGGTAAAGGGGAGTTTTCTTTTCAACTTGCGTCATGTTCTGCTACTTTTCTGTTCCGGTGTATGCTACGCACCTCACCCCCAATCTGGGGATATGTGGTAGATGATGATGATAATATTCATAAAAACTATAATGACAAAAATAATAAAAATAAGGAAAAAGTTATTAGAGTCCCCCCCCCCCCTTCCTACAGCAAGGTGTATTACGTTACCAGAGATGGAGTAATAGTTTTTTTTTGACCTCCTGTATAGGTGCAGCCACTGCTCACTGTAAAGCGACCATATTAGTGTAAAACCAACACTAGGGTCTGCACCTAAACATAACGAAATGGAAGATCAAAATGGACTCGTTACATCGTTTACATAAAATTCAGTTCCTGTAAGAACGCAAAAATTACCCCAACGAAAGTGCGGAGATTCAGTTAAAATGTAGGAAATCCGATACCCATAGGGACTTGAGGTCGCTAATGTGGGGCAGTAAATCAAGAGATGATGGACAGGACGAGGGTGTCCTTCGACATTAGGTAACTATGCGTCAAATTAGTGTGGCTGATTCGGAGTAGTGTCAGTGTCACCTCCCATTGTCGGCACAGGGGAACCGGGAGAGAGCAACTTTTCACGAGGTGTTTCACCGAACGGAGTTTAGTACCCCGCGGATCTTCACTCGAACAGTCTTGGCAGCAGGTCATGAAACCACTTGTGATGGGGCCGCAGTAGTTAGTTGCGGGCAGACAAGTTCTATTCGTTGTTTTCCAGAGGAGGCACGCGTTGCTTGCAACAGGTGCCTCCCATGATTGCATCCCAGCAGTGGACTAGGCTTGGACTGCAGCCTCAACAGCAGGCAGAAGTCTGCAGCAGAATCGTAGACTGTTGGAAACTAAGGTTCCTAGATCACTGTGTTGTTAGAATAAATAGTGATCTCAACTCTGGGCTCAGCCACAAAAATAGATTAACATGAAGGCAGGGGATGGTACAAAGTGCAGTCGGGAAATATAACCGATGTTCCCACACCAACTTTTGTCTTGGAGTCATCAGTGAACACAGCCATCGAGTCAGTGTGACTTGCCCCTGGCGGGAAGAGAACGACAATGACCGCATCTTTGTACATATCTGTGGGGGTGGATGTAACTACGGTTCAGTGTAATTTGCAGTGGAGGAAGGGAAAACAGCTCTTAGTGGAATCTGGAGGTAGTCAAATATATCAGCCACTACAGAAGCAAATGACCAAAATGGTGAGTGAAAGGCCACTGTATCAAGGATGGAAATCAGAACTGAGGGTGTAGGAGTTATCTGTCGGACGTACAGGGAACATATGAAGTGTTCCCTTCTGAGAGATAGAGGCATAACACCAACCTCCACCTCCAGGTTCTCCTTAGAAGAATGGAAAGTCCCTGTGGCAATACGGAGACCCTAATTTTGAAAGGAGTCCAGTAGGTGTAGATAAAATTTAAAGTCTGCCCATATATGGCACATCCATCGGCCAACCTTGATCTCACCAAAGTTATAGAGAGCCAAAGCTGAATCCTCCTGCCAGTGCCCAAGGTGGTAGACGTGAGGTGACGAAGAACCAGTGGTCAAAGGTAGCCGGTTTTCAGGTGTTGGATATGGGGAAGGTAGGACAGTCGCTCATCAAAAATCAAGCCCAAAAATTTAACATGTGGTTCTAACTTAATGGGGTGGGGGCGTAAAGAACCAACGATGGGGATCCTCTCGGCAACCCCATCGGTTTACCCGGTAGAAAAGCAGTCTTAGTTTTTTTGTGTAGAGAACAAAAAGTCCCGAGCATCGTACCAAGTGGTCAGTTGCAGATGGCGCACCATATATGAGAGCCTGGTTCCAGTGATATTTAGTGCCAGGTCATCCACATAAAGGGAGCATCGGACAGAGGTGGAAATATTGGAGCAAATCATTGAATCCCTGTGCGAAGAGTATCACACTGAGAGCACTACCCTGCAGCACCCCTTTTCCCATTCCATGAGAAATAATAATAATAATAATAATAATAATAATAATAATAATAATAATAATAATAATAATAATAATAATAATAATAATAATAATAACAATAATAATAATTATAAAAAAATTAACAAAAATAATAACGAAAACAAAAATAAGACTAAGATACTATAAAACATAAACGAGAAGAGGAGGGAAAAATCAGACAAAAGCATTAGCGTATGTCTCAGCAGATACACTACGGAAAAGGTATCTGAGCCCCACCACAGCAAGGTGTATACGCTAACTGGGAGGGGGGGATAATTAATAATAATGGTTTCAGGATTTAATATTACTAACAATAATTGGCTTAGGTCTAGTTTTGAAAATCAATTTCTTCCTAATAACAGCTTCAACATTATAATCCACTTGTTTTTCCGTTTGACTTTCAAGGAGTTTTCTAATAACAATGAAAGGCTTATTCATCTCCACAACTTTTCCATACAGGATATGATGACCAATGATGAGGACTGGAACACCCTGGTATATTATATTATATATATATAAATATATATATATATATATATAGAGATATAACGGAAACCAAGATATATATATATATATATATATATATATATATATATATATATATATATATATATATATATATATATATATATATATATATATATATATATATATATATATATATATATATATATATAATATATATATATATAAGGATGTACCGGAACCAAGTTCCGGCCGGAACTTCCGCAGAACCTCGATTTTTTAAAAGTTCCGGTTCCGGCCGGGTATTTACCGGAACTTTCCACTTTTTCAAATGTCTTTCTTAAAAAAAACGAAAATTGAGATTTGATCAAATTTTGATCAAACTCAACTAAATAAGTTTGCTTTCACTAATTATAGTAATTAATAAACTAATAGTACACAGTTTCTTAAAGTTAACAAAACAGAAAGATTTATCTACCATTTCACAAATATGTATTTCTTTTCCCAAAATTAAATACAGAACATCGTATACCGCTGGATGTGAGATGGAGAGATTTTTTTTTTTTTTAAAAAAAGAGAGAGAAGAGAGAGAGAGAGAGAGAGAGAGAGAGAGAGAGAGAGAGAGAGAGAGAGAGAGAGAGAGAGAGAGAGAGAGAGAGAGAGAGAGAGAGAAGAGAGAGAGAGAGAGAGAGAGAGAGAGAGAGAGAGAGAGAGAGAGAGAGAGAGAGGTTTTTCATACTTGTTTTTATATATTAGAGAGTTTTGTTTTGTATTTGTGCCCCGACACGAATGCTCCGGATTTGCGTTCGTTTTGTTAAACTTAGCAAAATCGTGAAAAATGCTCACCAAACGTAAGGAATTTCCTTAATTCTGTAAGGTTGCTATTTCCCGTGCTTGCCGAATTTAGCAAGTTCTTACGAAAAAATGTAAACAAACAAGATGGCAGCGTTGTAGGCCCGTTTGAATTGATGAATAAAAATTCAATAAAATTAGCTTTAAATCTAATTTCTTCCAAATGGATAAACTCCATCACAATAGTTGATCAGTTATTTGTAATATGAACTATTTGTTATTTTTTTTATTTCTAGTTATTCAAAATCACAGAGCTAGAGATTGTTTGTAAACAAAGAAATTGAAAATTCGCGCGTTCGTTTATGCACGATATTCGTGCTAAAACTGGGTAAGCATTTCTTATCGAGCGTAAAGCTCAAATGACAAAAACGATAACGGTCTACGGCGAACTCGATCGACAATATCGCGTTACAAATTTGAGCAAAAGCACCTTTTTGCTCGAGCGATATCGTTATGACCCGTAGAACTTTATATAGTATATATATTCCTATTTTACTTAATAAATTTATTGATCCGCTTATCAAAAATTTGGCTTACAGAACTAAGTTAAGAGCTCACAATATGGATATGACAACCTTTTGAATAGTTCTAGAAATATTTCACTTGTTAATCGTAGGACTTTTCGAGTAGAAACTATGTAAGGTGCGGAAATCGAAAGTTCAGTTCCGGCCAAAACTTCAAAAATTCTGGTACAAATTTACATCTAATATACCTTAACTTATATATAAACAGATATATATATATATATATATATATATATATATATATATATATATATATATATATATATATATATATATATATATATATATATAATATTATAAATATTTATATATATATATATATATATATATATATATATATATATATATATATATATATATATATATATATATATATAGAGGAGACTTAGAACGAGTGTGGAGAGTAAATTGAATGAGGCCCAAAATGGTTTTAGACCGGGAAGAGGAACCACCGATTTGATCTTTAGCTTGAAGATGGTGATTGAGAAGAGCTGGGAGTGGGATAGAGACATCTATGCTGCTTTTATAGATCTAGAGAAAGCGTTTGATAGTGTGCCGCGGGAGAAGTTGTGGGAAACGCTTGGAAATCCGTATTATGAGGTTGAACCCAAGTTAGTAAGAGTGATACGTAGTCTCTATGTCACTAGTAAGAGTGCCGTCAGAACAGCGTTTGGCTTAGGAAAATGGTTCCATGTACAAGCGGGAGTGAGACAGGGAGGAGTGTTGTCTCCTCTGCTGTTTATCATATATATGGATGGGTGTATCCGAGAGGTTGGTTTGGAGGAGGATGTTGGAATTGCTATGGCATATGCAGATGACATAGCAGTGGTGACAAGTGACAGAGCGACTCTGCAGAGAGCGTTGGATAGGTGGGGAGACATATTGCATAGAGAAGGATTAAAAATAAACAAGGAAAAGACGGAGGTGATGAAGATCGCTAGAGAAAGAGAGGTGCTTGGCATCGTGATAGAGGGGGAAAGGTTGAAGGAAGTGAAAAAATTTAAGTACCTGGGTGTTACTGTAAACGTGAATGGAGAAATGGCCGGAGAGATTGAGGAGAGAATAAACAGGTTTTCGAGGGGTGTGGGACAGCTGTATGGATTGCTGAAAAACAGGCATGTACCGAAGGATGTTAAGGTTTTGATATATACGACAATACTAAGACCTACTCTCGTATATGGGTCGGAAGCTTGGACCCTTACCACCAGAACTAAAAGCAAGATTGTGGCAGCAGAAATGAGAGTGCTGAGACTGATAGCAGGAGTGACGAGAAGGGAGCGAAGAAGAAATTCGGAAATTAGGCGCGAGCTTGGAATAGAGCCCATTGATTGGTTGATAGAGAGACAACAGCTAAGGTGGTATGGCCATGTCCGAAGAATGAATGAGGAGAGATACCCTGCGAGATTCTACGACTGGCAGCCAGAAGGAAGAAGACCTGCTGGGAGACCAAGAAGAAGATGGAGGGATGGTGTTGCAGCGTCGATGGTGAAGCGAGGAAAATCTATTGCCGAGGTGGAAGAGGAAGGATTCTACCGAGACCGATCCGCATGGAGGGGCTTTGCAGAGGACAGGGCTGTTCCCTAATCTCAGCGCTTGGTGAGAAGGTGAGAATATATATATATATATATATATATATATATATATATATATATATATATATATATATATATATATATATATATATAGCATATATATATATACATATATATAATATATATATATATATATATATATATATATTCTTCTTCTTCTTCATCTTTCTTATATTTTCCCAAGAATGGGAGTAAAGGGGTGCTGACGGAGCATCGGAAAAGAAAGTAGAAGAACATGACACAAGTCAAAGAAAGAAAGCCCAGCACTCCGCCCCCTCAGTACACCGTGAGAATTGGTGGAACCCATCGCAGTCAGAAAATCCACCCTAAAAGCTTCATGGGACACGATGGACCCCCACTATGGTAGATCGTCAATGTAGGGTTCATCCCTTATCACGTGGGCCACAACCATACCCCCTCACAATCACCGAAATTCACTCCTGTTATACACCTTTATTCTCTTGCCTCTACCAAACTCAGATTTCTCTCCTGCAAAACATTCGTTTACTGACTCAATCACTTTTTCTTCGGTCTCTCCCCGCCGGTCGGTTTGCCAACACACTCATACTATACATTCCACAGCAAGCAACCACGACCATCATTCATCTCCATGCAGACAAACCATCTCAACATACTCATTTATTCTTCTCATTTTACCCCTTTCTTCACACCACACACTCTCTAATACGTTCATTCCTCTCTTATCAATTCTTCTCACCTAGCACACCCCTAAGATTTATTCATCTGAACACAGTGAACTTTGAATCTATACTTCTTATTCCAGACCATAGTCTCACTACTATACAATAACACAGGTAACAACATACCCTCATGTAAGAGAAACCCTAGCACTCCAGACTTAGTCCTTTTGCATTCACCAACGATTTATTGCACCAGCAACCTTCCTGCTTTCCTACTTCACTCTGCATCGTCCGTTCCCTTCTCATCCAAATACCCTAAATATTTAAACTCAGACACTTGTTCCACCAGCTGCTCACCATCTAACATAACTTCACACTGAGGAAGTGTCCTCACTCACAACCATAACCTTACTCTTATCACGTTTACTTTCAAGCCTCTCCTTTTACACACTCCATCTACCAATACTCTCAAACTCTCTTCAGATTCGCCACAGAACCAAATCATCCGCATATAATAGGTAGGGGTCTATCCATTTTATCCGTACCGCTGATGGCCGCTCGATAATTTTTGAAAACTTTTATATTTTGCATGGCGTTAATGTTATCCCTGGAAAGTTCAAAACCACCATTCGTTTTTGTAGATTTACTCTAGTTGTAACAGGGTGAGCCAAAATGTTTGACCAGGTGGAGCAAAATTTATCACTTAATAGAGTTAACATTTTAAGTCATATCTCCATATTGGTAATTCTTATACCAAATTTCATAGAGAGTGATTTGTTAGGGATACTTTAAGGTACATTTGGCCTTTCCTGTTTTTTTTGGGGGGAAAATAATATTTCACCATGAAAATGAATCCGAAAAATTGTGTTAAAAATCGAAGAAATTTCCATTTTCGTGGGTGTATTATTAAAAGAAGGAAATAATTTAACGATATAAAATTTTGTGTGATGATACATACTAAAGTAGGGTTTAACTTAAATCTTATTTGAAGTTTGGTAAATATTTTTAAAAATTTACAGGGTGTCCAAAAATCAATTTTTCGGAAAATCGGTAACTTTGAACCTTAATATCTCTGATGGGGTAAGTGCTAAAAATCTGAAATTTTCACACATTATACTACTACCATAGATGTTCCTTCACCTGCAATATTGACTTTGGTATTTGCTTGTTTTAAGAAATACAGCCATTCAAAAATGCCAAAAAAAAAAAATTTAAGTTGTGTTATGATAGATTATTATTATATTTATATATAGTTAGTATAGTTCAAGACAATACATAGACAAATGAAATAGTGTAGCATCAAGGAGAAATGAAAACAATGTTAAAAAAATTTAATTTTAAGGTTAATATACATAAGAATGTACCATTATATCTACTGTAAATGACAAAATTAACAATAACTATTTGAAAACTGGATATATATATATATATATATATATATATATATATATATATATATATATATATATAATATATATATATATTTTTTTTTATATATATTTTTATATTTTTATATATTTATATATATAACAAATATATATATATATATATATATATATTACTCATCAATATTTTCAATGGTTTGAAAAATTTGGCAAATCTCAAAAGTCACCATTATATTTCTAAAATTCAATCGAAATTTTTGAAAGAAAAGAAAAACTTTCTGAAAATGAATGCATAATCTTGGCTGATTTTGCCGAGAACTACACATACGTAGTCCAAGACGAATTTCAAGGGTATCATTGGGTCAATGACCAAGCTACTTTGCACCCATTTGTTCTATATTTTAGAGATGAAAATAGTAAATTAAGAAGTCACTCTCTTTGTGCTTTAAGTAACTACTTAGAGCTCAACACATCAGTTGTTCACGTCTTCCAAACATATGTAGTAAAATATATTAAACATAATTTGCCTAAAGTTGAAAAGCTAGTATATTTTTCAGATGAAAGTGGTAGCCAGTATAAGAATAAAAAAAAATTTTGTTAACATTTGCCATCACCAAAAAGATTTCGCATTAAAAGCTGAATGGCATTTCTTTGCATCTTGCCACGGGAAAAATGCCTGTGATGGGGTTGGAGGAACAACAAAGCGCAAATTAAGCAAAGTCAGCTTACAAAGAACAACAACACACCAAATTCTTAATATTGACCAAATATATTCATTCTGCAAAGAAAGATAATAGGAATACTTATTGCTTCTTAGAAGAAGAAGAAATTCATGAACACATTGAAAGACTTAAAACAAGATATGAAAATTGTTTGAGAATTAAGGGAACAAGAAACTTTCAAAAATTCTTTTCACTTTCAGAGAACATAATTAGGTGCTATCCAACCTCAAAAACTGACGTTTATGAAGACCACTGTGTCAGCAAAATTGTTTCGTTAAGTGTAGAGATAAATGACACAGTAGCTTGCGTATATGATGACCAATGGTGGATTGGAAAGGTAGAAGAAATAAGTGTGGAGAACGATGATGTTTACATATATTTTTATCATCCTTCCGGACCCAGAACTTCATTCAAGATGTCAGATTGCGATCGGGTATGGATCCCAATGAAAAATTTTATGAAAACTTTCTGGGCTTGAAATAAAAATGTCATTAACAGGCAGAAATTACAACATCTCAAACAAAGTTTCCGAAGAAATCTCTCTTTTTATAAAAAAACACAGATACAAAAAAATATATATATATATATATATATATATATATATATATATATATATATATATATATATATATATATATATATCTATCTTTCTATATATATAACTGCTCATATATACCTGCCATATTACTATTATACTTTACACACCTGGTATATACTGCACAATTTTATTATTTTGCATTTAAAGTTTTTTTTGTTATAAACATACCTATGATATATATATATATATATATATATATATATATATATATATTTGCTTTCTTTCTTACCTTCCTCTTTGCCAAGGTGGGGTAGGTGCTGTACAGCATCGGAAAAGAAAGCGTAGGAGAACATGACAAACGTCGAAGAAAGCTTCAGCCACTTACGCCCCCTCTGTACCAACTGAGTGGTGAAGCTCGTCGGAACAGAAAAATCACCTAGGCATCATGGGGACCGCGACGGACTCACTATGGTAAGTAATCCAATATGGGGTTCATCCCCTGGCCCAGGTGGGCCCTATGTGCCCCATACAAACCCTGCATTCTCTCCTATGCACACCTTTATTTCGCCTCTGCTTCGCTCACATTTCTCTCCTTCAGACATTCGTTCCCTCAATCCACTTTCTCTTCAGTCTCACAGGATTCTTAACACACTCACCACTATACATCAAACAACAGCTACATGTTCATCCTTTCCACATGACCAAACCATCTCAACATACTTTCATTTATTCTCTCATTACCCCTTTCTTCACACCACACCACTCTCTAATACGTTCATTCCTCTCTTTATATTCTTCCTCTCACACCTAGCACACCCTAAGATTGTCCCATCTGAACACATTGTACTTTAGATCTATACCTCTTATTCCAGACCATAGTCTCACTACTATACATTAACACAGGTAACAACATACCCTCATGCAAGACCCTAGCACACTCAAGACTTAGTCCCTTTACATTCACCAACGATTTAATTGCACCAGCCACCTTCCTGCCATTCACAACTTTCCTACTACACTCTGCATCATCCGTTCCCTTCTCATCCAACATATACCTAAATATTTAAACTCAGACACTTGTTCTAGCTGCTCACCATCTAACATAACCACTGAGGAGTCTCCTCACTCACAACCATAACCTTACTCTTATCCACGTTTACTTTCAAGCCCCTCCTTTTCACACCCTGCCAAATCTCTCTACCAATCCTCTCAAACTCTCTTCAGATTCGCCATACAAAACCAAATCATCCGCATATAATAGGTAGGGCACCCTCCACTCTCATCCATTCTCCATCATTCAAACATCCCCTGCCATCCCACCTCAAATTCTTTCATATAACCCCCATCCATATACAAATTGAATAACCAAGGAGACATAACACAACCCTGTCTTACTCCGCTATTAATCCTAAACCAATCACCATTGACACCATTGTCATATACTTTTGATTCCATTCAGAAGCCTACCACCAACACCATATATCACTAACACCTGCCATAACGCTAATAACTCTATTAATAATATTATACGCCTGTTGCAAATCTACTTAAATAGAATTTATTCTTCTTCTCCCTCATTTCTCAATCATTTGTTTCAAATGTAAAGATTTGATCACATCTCTACCTCTAAAGCACTTTGCTGTTCTTCACAAATAGTCAGTCTCAGCCTCAGCCAAAAATACCAGCATATACCTTCCTACAACACTCAATAAACTTATTCCCCCTATAAATTTCTACAGTTCCCCTTTTCTCTTGCCCTTATACATATAAGGGTACTATTACCACTCTCCTCCAATCCTTGGAACTATACCCTCCATAAATAATATATATATATATATATATATATATATATATATATATATATATATATATATATATATATATATATATATATATATATATATATATATATATATATATATATATATATATATATATATATATATATATATATACTATATATATATATATATACAGAATTCCTGAAATTTTGAATTTGATTTCCCTGACTTTCCCCTGACCAAATTCGCAAATTTTTCCTGACCAGCGTGATTTCTTCCTTTGGCGTATAAAATATCTATTAATCCTTATTGCTATTTCCTAGTTCATACATTAAATTATTGAATTTTACTTTAGAAACTGTTTATCCTCAAGTTAGTTTAAAATTTATTTTTAGTAATCAAGCCTATATCTTCTTAGCCGTCGACACTCCTTTTTATTTTCAAAAATAAACAGTTTTATTTGTACAAAAATAAAGAAATAAATTAAAAGCTTACATTAATGGACTAGGTGAATAACATCCACTGTGATCACCAAAAGTTCTAAATGGGAAGATTTAGGTTAACTTTTTCTTCTCATGCATCTGATGATTTTATTGAGTCTTCTTCTGTCAAAGCTTTCAGTTTTATCTACTCTGCTCTTCAAGTTTATACATCTGTATGAATAATTTTCTTTCTAACCTTTTATTCCTCTTCTTTCTTTTTGGTTCTGTTTTTGACTCTTTAGAGATGTTCTTCATATCTCCTATGGGCAGCTCTTACATTTGTCAGCATTTTTTAGTGATAAGAACTTTATGAATACTTTCATGAGATCTTACACTTAGCATTGACCACTGTTCTTTGAAATCAATTTATGTTTTTACCGAGATTCTCCACTAAATTGGCAATTTATAGAGAAACCATCTTCCTTCCACTGTCGCATTTCCATGCGAAAATATGTCCTAATTTAATAATTTGCCACAATTCCACATAACATTGATTCCCAGGTACTATAGAAAAAAAAACTAATCAAGTCTCTTAGAAAGACAATCACCATCCAAAAATATTTTGAATTTTAATTCAAGGGTAGAATGAGCTTTACTGCAAAGAAGAGTGTATTGTGCTTTTGCTTTCTAGAAAAATAGGGAGCAAGTCCATGGTTAATCACATATTTACATTTCATCGGCCCCATTTTAAAATTTGAAGCTACCGCACTATCTGGAAACATTAATTTAAATGTTTCTCCTATATCTGCACACGAGTTTAAGACATTTTATCATCCACCACCTTTAATCCCATACTATTTCAGATCCTGTAACATCATCTTTAATGCAAAGAGATGAAACTGATTGATAAACTTGTTTTGGTTGGTTATTAATGGAACACTCAGGGTCATTTACAATAGGTTATGATTATAAGTTGATGGAATGGCATAATTTTCCAGTGCACACTTTCACTAATATTTGTATTAATTAAGAACATGTAGCTTGAAAAATTTTTCCAAT
>JABUQX010092922.1:5000-7500 GCA_015478945.1 Trachelipus rathkii
TTATTATTATTATTATCATTATTATTATTATTATTATTATTATTATTATTATTATTATTATTATTATTATTATTATTATTATTATTATTATTATTATTATTATTATTATTATTATTATTATTGTTTCAGTGAAAGTTGATCGAATATTAATATTAAAATTATATTAATATTGAAAGTTGTTTTCTTAAAAAGAAATGTTTAGAAAAATTAATTAATATTTAAATAATGATATAAATATTAAAAAAAAAAAATATTGAATATTCAGGTAATGGACTCCAGTTTGCCTTTCTTATACCGTGGCACAACGCGAAGAAATGGCCCGGGGTTGGGGTTCGATTCCTTGTTCGAATCCTGGGTTGCAATTACTACTAATAATAATAATAAAAAAGTTTTAAATTATTTTGGTCATTAATTGGATCTATTTGCTGATAATAGGGTAATAAATGTTTATTATTGGCCAATAAATTGATAATTATGATAGTTGTAGACTGATAGATAGATAGATAGATAGATAGATAGATAGATAGATAGATAGATAGATAGATAGATAGATAGATAGATAGATAGAGATAGATAGATAGATAGATAGATAGATAGATAGATAGATAGATAGATAGATAGATAGATAGATAGATAGATAGATAGATAGATAGATAGGTAGATAGATAGATAGATAGATAGATAGATAGATAGATAGATAGATAGATAGATAGATAGATAGATAAATAGATAAATAGATAGATAGATAGATATATAAATAGATAGATGGGCAAATAGATAGATAGATAGATAGATAGATAGATAGATAGATAGATAGATAGATAGATAGATAGATTGTTGTGCATAATAAATGTTTGAAATAAACAATATTTGATGATTATAAGAATTTTCCTTTTCTGTAGTTAAAAGATTTTAAAAGATATGATATTCTATATTATATGACACATGCGCACACATATACACACACGCACACCTATACACAAAACACGCCTTAACACACACACGAACACACTTCCTATCTATAAATTTCTTGTGAATCATGCACACACATATACACATACAAACATACACACCCATACACACAAACATACACAAACACACGAACACACACTTCCTATCTATAAATTTCTTGTGAATTAAATCAGTCACTTGAAATTGATACTCAAAAAATGCTAATGAGAGGTCGACTAATACTTTAGGCAAATTTGACTGATCGCATATGTTCATAAATGGGTTAAAAGTATTTAAAGGATAATATATATATATATATATATATATATATATATATATATATATATATATATATATATATTAAAAAAATATATATATATATATATATATATAATATATATATATATATATATATATATATATATATATATATATATATATTTAGATATTTAGGGATGGATTTGGGTAAGGAAGGAGGGATGAAGGAAGAGATAGATCATAGAGTAGGAGAAGGAATGAGAGCATTGAGTGGTCTGAGGGAATTATGGAAAGGGGGGGATTTATCACATAAACTTAAGATAAGTATGTTTGAAAAAATTTGTGTTCCAGCGGTACTATATGGGTGTGAAACATGGGGGTTGAATGCTAGGTCCAAGAAGAAGTTGGAAGTGTTTGAGATGAAAGGGTTGAGAGCGGTATGTGGGGTTAGTAAAAGAGAGAGGATTAGGAATAGGGTGATAAGAGAGAGATGTGATTGGAAGAATGGTTTGGTGAGAAGAGCGGAGAAGGGAATGTTAAGATGGTTTGGAGCATTTGGTGAATGGAGGAACAGAGAGTGGTTAGGAGAGTTTGGGAGGCGGAGGGGATAGGAAGGAGAGGAAGGGGGAGACCAAGAAGAAGGTGGATGGAAGGAATAAAGGAAATGCTGGAAGAGAGAGGGATGAGGGTGGAGGAAGGTAGGGTGTTGGCGAGAGATAGAATGGAATGGAGGAGGTGGGTGAGGGCGAGATGAAGGAAAATATGAATTAGGGAAGCTGCACGTACCACTACCCCGCTTAAGCGGGAATAAGTGCTTGTATAATAATAATAACAATACCACTTGGTCATTATCAATGATATATTATTGAGTTACATATATATATATATATATATATATATATATATATATATATATATATATATATATATATATATATATATATATATATATAGTATATATATATAATATATATATATATATATATATATATATATATATATATATATATATTCATATATATATATATATATATATATATATAGCATATATATATATATATATATATATATATATATATATATATATATATATATATATATATATATATATATATATATATATATATATATATATATGTTTTTATAAATTTATATATTATATTATATATATTTAGTTGCCATCTTGGCCTTCAAAATTAATTGAAACGTAATGTCATCCATTTCCCATAATTTTGAAAGATTTGTCTTTGAATTTTTAATAATTATTTTGAGTAGACCTAAACACAGGTAT
>JABUQX010092922.1:10000-12500 GCA_015478945.1 Trachelipus rathkii
CTCCAGTGGTTACTGACGGCTATAAAGCAGGGAACAGTGTTGGTGCGTCTGCTGTCGTTCCTGACAGCAACCTCTCCCATACCCTCCCCCCCCCTCATGCCTCAATTTTTAAAGCAGAACTAATTTCTATAATGATTGCCCTCTCTTGAATTTTATTGATTAACCAAGACCACTCTTATGTTATTTGTTCAGATTCGCTCAGCGCCCTCCAGGCGCTTAAAGCCCCCTATTCTTAAAAACACAATGGTATCCGCTGTACAACAATTTCTTCGGCTGCTTCACTCTCGTAAGAAACAAATCATACTATGTTGGACCCCCTCTCATATAGAGGTAACTGGCAACGAAATCGGTGACAGAGAGGCTAAGTGGTCATTTCTTCTCTTCGGAGCTGTTCTAGGAACTTCCCTGATGCCAGTCGACAAGGTCGCCTCCCATCAACTGATTATATTATTATCTTGCTCTAATACAAGGCTTCCGGTCTTATTGGCAAGAGTGCTGGACTAGTGATCAGCGAGGGGGGCGAAACCTAGAAATATAAAATCCAACATTGGTGAGTGGCCTTCTTCTCACCTTGCACGAGATGATACTTGCACGCCTTCGTATTGACTATACCAATGTCAATCACAGCCAGTACTTGTCACGGGACCCTCCTCGATATATCCCATCTGCAAATTTGGCCGTCGCCATACCTCGCAATCTGTTCACCATATTTTCATTGATTGTTCCCAACTGGACCCCATTCGCCGTCGTCACTTTCCTACTTTATGTTCCATAACACCTTCTAAAAGGTCATCCCATATCTTATCTGTATCCTCCCACTTTAACAGTAACTCTATTTTCTTATATCTCCAAGAACTGAATATTCTTCAAAACATATGATTTTGTTATAAGGGCTTTTTTTTTAATGTAAGGACATCTTTTTATTCAGCATTTTATTTATTTTTGACTGAATATTCATTTGACCATCCAAATTTTCTTTGACTTTTTAATTATGTATGAGCCAGGACCCACCCATGGAGTTGATTATTCAACCATGATTATCATTGAAAAATAGTTATTCCTGTTAAAAAATATTCAGTAAAAAATTAATATAATTAATATTATTATTTTTATTATTATTATTATTGTGTGTTTTTACTATTATAATTATTATTATTATTATTATTATTATTATTATTATTATTATTATTATTATTATTATTATTATTATTATTATTATTATTATTATTATTATTATTATTATTATATATTCGGTAAGCGCATTCATGTTGCGTTCTTTCATTTTAATTTTTATTATTACCTTTGTAGCCTTAGGCACTTTTTTGACCTAAATATTTATTTCGTTGCCATACCATATATATATATATATATATATATATATATATATATATATATATATATATATATATATATATATATATATATATATATATATATATATATATATATATATATATATATATATATATATATATATATTATATATATATATATATATATATATATATATATATATATATATATATGCGTGTGTGTATTATGTACTCGCGATGTGGTTAATTTTTTTCTTTTTCTTCTTTTTATAAGTGAAATATTTTTTAATCATTTATAAATTAAAAATAAAAAATAAAAAATGCTGTAAAATAAACGTCGTAAAATTTTGGATATAAAGTTATCAGTATTTTTTGGTCTTTCGTGATTCAGACAAGAGGTTACCCCATAAGGCACCTTGTACAAGTCCATTTGTGAATGTATCCAAACTTCTTATTTTCGAGCACTTGTTCCCTTTTATTTGTTTTTTAAAAAGATTAAAGTACTTTCAAAATTGTTTATTATTATTATTATTATTATTATTATTATTATTATTATTATTATTATTATTATTATTATTATTATTATTATTATTATTATTATTATCTTTTTTCTTCTTTCTTCTTTATCTTCTTTTTCTTTTTTTCTATTTTTCTTCTTCTTCTTCTTCTTCTTCTTCTTCTTCTTCTTCTTCTTCTTCTTATCTTTTTTCTTCTTTCTTCTTTATCTTCTTTTTCTTTTTTTCTATTTTTCTTCTTCTTCTTCTTCTTCTTCTTCTTCTTCTTCTTCTTCTTCTTTTCTTCTTCTTCTTCTTCTTCTTCTTCTTCTTCTTCTTCTTCTTCTTCTTCTTCTTCTTCTTCTTCTTCTTCTTCTTCTTCTTCTTCTTCTTTTTATTATTATTATTATTATTATTATTATTATTATTATTATTATTATTATTATTATTATTATTATTATTATTAGCACCAAATACGGAAAAGCGGACTTAAATTTCCTTAAGTATATTTCCTCAATGTTTTTTTATTAATTTTTGATATCTTATATCAATTAGCCTAAGCCCTAAAGCATATATATATATATATATATATGCGTGCAATATATATATATATATTAAAAATAATATATATATATATATATATATATATATATATAACTCTTCTTCTTCTTTTTTATATATATATGTATCTAA
>JABUQX010092922.1:25000-35000 GCA_015478945.1 Trachelipus rathkii
TTATTATTATTAGTATTAATGATATATTATTATTATTATTATTATTACATAACATTATTGTTATTATTATTATTGTTATTTTTAATATTATTATTATTATTATTATTATTATTATTATTATTATTATTATTATTATTATTATTATTATTATTGTGATTGTTATTATTCTTATCATACTTCCTTGTTATTATTTTTCATGTCAATATTCGTATTATTACTATAATCATAGTAATATTACTTATCAAATAATTATTGTTATTAAGACATTAATATTGTTATTAGTAATATTAGGAGTATTATTATGATTCTCATTATTATTTGTATTATTATTGTTATTGCTTGTATCCATTTCCAGAGTAAATATTGCTCGAATACTGTCAACAATATTCCTAATATTATTCATCCTATCTCAATAATAAGGTGGTACCTATCAAGCAACCTAAAGCAGTGTCCAATTTTAGAGACAGCAATACCCTGTTCTATAGGCTACTACATTACGTTGCAGAGTTTCCGTAGCCAACTCGTCACATCTACGGAACATAAACACCAATATTAACATCATAAATTTCTTGCACCTTCAACTCATTTACCTACTAAACAAAGAACTTCATAGGTAACTTATTAAGATAAAACGCTTTGTAATGGTATAAAGATAATATCCTCCAAATTTGTCCCCCTATTTCGTAAACACCTATATATATATATATATATATATATATATATATATATATATATATATATATATATATATATATATATATATATATATATATATATATATATATATATATATATATATATATATATATATATATTAGTGAAATAGCACCAGAGAGTTAATTTTTCCCGAATTTTATCATTTATCATTTTTGATAATATATTTATATATTAAGTAGGCACTATATCAAATATATTTATGTTAAATATATTATATTACGGTATATTATTATATATTAATATATTTTATATAAAATGTATATTATAACGCGGTATATTATATTGTATGATATATTATATTATATTATATTATATTATATTAAATGCATATTATACATTTATATGTAGTCATTTTTTTTTAGAATTGGTCAATGTTTGTTTATTAAAGCTTATTTTTATTTAATAATATTAATTATATTAATTAATTAATAATATTTGTAACTTTATTATAAGTTTTAGGGCTTAGTGTCTAAAAATTGCATGTATATTAATAATAGGTGTTACATTATTTTGTTACTAAAGAATGTGTTCATGGGACCTTGTGAGTTATATGGATCCGCTAATTTTGTGTTTTATGTAATTTTTTTTTTCATATTCTTAGTATATAATACCAATAGTAAATTAAAATGATGATAAGAAAGATAGGAAATTTTAAAATATTAAAAATTAAATAACAAAGTAAGCAATAACGTACATTTTGCATGAAAAAGAAAATGTTTTTTAGTGTTAAAACGTGAAAGAATTTATGGTAGGGGGGAAAAAATAACGTTTCTGGGTAAAATTCTTTGTTTATTGATTTTTTTTCATATAGTTAATTCATGTATACTTATCAAATTTATAATAACCTGAACTGGAGGTCCTAAGCCAAAACCTACCATATGATAGAAATGTAAACATACACCTAGCGAAAAGGATCGACGATGCAGTAACCCTATACCTAACCTAGGATATACTTTGCCTTAACTTTTTTCTCTTGTTTTGACGAATTCTAAATAAGATTTTTACATTTCAGAAAATATCACGAGTCTTTATTTTCTCTGGCGCTGCCAAACGTAAGATGCGTAAAAAAAAGTGCGATTTTTTTAAATAATTACCTTTTTTTAATCTAAAAATTTCTTGATCCTCTTTATCAACAGTGAAATTTATTGTTAGTGTCATATAATAATATATGAAAAAACAAAAATAAGTATAACGGATCCATATAATCAATAAGGACCTGTTCATGTACACTTAAGTGACGTCACGTGTTGTGACATCACGTGATTTGACGTCACACCACGTGACTCTAATGTGAACCTGGCTTTAAAGTTTAAACTAACACACTCTGCCCCATCCTCAACCTGTGTAATTAAAGTAATTTGTTCTAATTTAAATTATATAATAATATGTAATAAAGCCATATTATTTATTTATATATTCAATTATTTATTTTTATTGCTTAATTATTTTAATTTTGGTATTTCCTGGAAAATTTCTTTTTTTTTCAACTAGGTTAATAAAAAATATGAAAATAAATAACTAGATAAATCATTCTTGTACATTTTCTTTAAAATTATTTATCAGTGAACGTAATAGGGTCATAAAAAATTATAATAATCTTTTGCAATATATATATATATATATATATATATATATATATATATATATATATATATATATATATATATATATATATATATATATATATATATATATATATATATATATATATATATATAGTATATATATATATATATATATATATATATATATATATATATATATATAGGGTCATAAAAATTATAATAATCTTTTCTATATATAGAGAGAGTATATATATATATATATATATATATATATATATATATATATATATATATATATAGATATATGAGGTAGCAGTATATATATATATATATATATATATTTGCTGCAGATACTGGTGAAATCGCCATGCTGACGGAAACCCGTTCGATTAAAGTTGTTTTTGATTGGAAGAAGGGGTTGTGGGTAGTAAAGTTGGTTTCAACGGCAAATCGTCGGAATACATTTTTTAACGATAAATGGTCTCGACTCAGAGTTAAAGTCTTCTACCTTCTTGCCATTGAATATTCCCTCTCTCTCTCTCTCTCTCTCTCTCTCTCTCTCTCTCTCTCTCTCTCTCTCTCTCTCTCTCTCTCTTCCTTTATATATATATATTAGTACAGTATATGAGAGTATATATATATAAATATATATATATATATAAAAGATATAGCATATATATATATATAATATATATATTACAGTGGGGAAAAGAGTATATGTTATTATTACATATTACTCAGAATGTCCTTGGCCTGTTGTTATTTAATTGAGAATTTTCATTTGAGGCTTTCCATAAATTTATCAAAAAAGATGATTCAAAATTTTGATTAATTTATGCTTTTAAAATTTGCATTCAAGTTTTTTTTTCCCATATCAATTAGTATCAATAAATTATACTTACAAGCTGGTCATGACATTTTATTATTATTGATTATTATTATTAGTTATTATTACACATTATTATTATTATTATTATTACGTTTATTATTTATTATTATTAATATTTATTATTGATTATCTTATTATTATTAATAATATCATTATCATTATATTATATTATTTATTATTATTATTATTATTATTATTATTATTATTATTATCATTATTGTTAATATTGTTATTATTATCACGTTTACTTTTTAAAAGATTTTGTTTTTAATTTTGTTTTTAATCTTGTTTATAATTATTATTTATTATTATTATAATTATATTATTATTATTATTATTGTTACATTATTGATATTATTATTATTATTTTTATTAATATATATAGTAGTGTTTAGGTAATCCAATTCTTTTATAAAAAATATAATTATTCATTAATATTTATTATTACATTTTTTATATTAAATTATTATTATTATTTATTATTATTATTATTATTATTATTATTATTTTTATTATGTTTGCCTTTCGAAAGTTTTTATTACATTTTTATTGTATTATTTATGTGTTTAGTTCCAATTCTTGTGTTAATCTTCAGCTCATGGTAACAGTTGTAAGGCTGTGTAGTTCAGTAATTGATTTATATTTTACATGTTAACATTTAATATTTTGTTTAGTGAATGGGTATCTGGTCCAAGCTAAAATAAGCCAAACAAAGTACCAAAGTACCATAAGTGCCAAAAGTACCAAAAGTGCCAAATTTGATAAATTTTCAGATTCTAGTGCCAACTGTCCCGATTTACAGATGTAGACGTTCAGGTTTCTCGAGCTCGGATTCTGATATTTAGGCTAGGTTAGTTAGGTTAGGTTACGTTAGTGCAGTGACGTGGATGATTGGTATAATCGGTTGCGGATTTTTAATATGTGATACGTAAGTGTATTTAAGTGTTTTACTAGATTGACCGGTCATTCAACGGTCAATGCCCCTTCTATATCATATTCTAAAACACTTAGAAGGTAAGTGTTTAAATGATGTAGATTGAAATGCATGATTGAAATTTGCTGCAATTACAATTTTGGATGCGGAATACCTCGTAAGGATGTTTAATGTGAGTTATAGTGTAACTCTTGCCAATTAATAATAAAAATAAACTAATAAAAAATGTTAATGAAGTTAATGACAAGATAACTAAAGTCATTATTTGATTAAGATTGTCATTTTATACTCAAAAACTAAAAAACAAAATACCAAATTTTATATATATATAGTATATATATATATAGGAGAGAGAGAGAGTAGAGAGAGATAGAGATATATATGGCGGTATAGTGTTATTGTTATATATATATATATATATATATATATATATATATATATCAAAATAATCTATTTAGTAATATATATTTTTAGTATTTATATTATATATACAAATGTAAAACACAGTTGTTTGTATCAGTAATTTATACATAATAAATATACATCTTTTAAACTATGTCTGAATATGAACAACAGATACAACTACAGTTTATTCAATTATTTACTTACCTTTGTCTTGTAGCAACAAACATACACATGCACACATACACACAGCCATACACACACGCTCTAGTGTACATATCACAGCACTCATACATATACACGCATACACACGCTCACACACACACATTATATTAATAATAATAATATGCAGAGAAAGATATATAGAGATATAGAGAGAGATAAGATATATATATAGAGAGAGTATATATATATATATATATATATATATATATATATATATATATATATATACCATGTATATATGCGGTATATTTAAAGTATACATGAATAATATATAATAATATATACATACATTATTATTGATATATATTATTAATAATAATAATAATAATAATAATAATAATAATAATAAATGTAATTTCAACTGTTCTGTAAAATAGAAAAATTTGAATATCGAAAGCAATAATAGAAAAGAAATAATATTTATTATTATTATTATTATTATTATTATTATTATTATTATTATTATTATTATTATTATTATTATTATTATTATTATTATTTTTATTATTATTATTATTTTATTATTATTATTATTTTTATTATTATTAATCTTATTGTTACATATAATTGAAGATTATTATTATTATTATTATTATTATTAGTTGATAATACATTTGTTATTATTTTTACAAGATTTATTGTTACAATTTTTATTTATTTCACTATTTCCACCAACTTCATTAGTTGTTTTATTTTATTATTTTTTATATTTTATCTTTTGTTGTTGTAATTTAATGAAGTTTTTTTTTGTTATCAAAACATTAAAATATCTGTTTATATATATATAAGAAAGATATATATATATATATATATATATTATATATATATATATATATATTATATATATCAGAAATATGATATATATAGTTATTATGTTATTATTTTATATATAAATATATTATATATATATATATACATATACATTATTATTATTATATATATATATAGATATATATATATAATATAAAATATATAATATACATATATATATATAATATATATATATATATATATTATATATATACATATATGTTATATATATATATATATAAGTAGAAAATATATATATATAAGATATATATATATATATATATATATATATATGATATATAACAGTTATTATTATATATATGTTATATATATATATATGCACATATAATATAGTATAGCATAAGAGAGAGAGAGAGAGAGAGAGAGAGAGAGAGCTCAGTTTTCTTAAGGACATAAATGTTTTATTTTAATATAATTGTTCAGAGTTAACAACTTAGCTGCAAATAAATTAGCATAAACATTGACGGTATAGAAACTCTCATTTGCATATGTCGTGTCCTGATATTTGGATAACTGTTTGCATTTTCTCTTTTCCCCTGATAAGTGTTATATAGGCCTATGATCTTTTCCACCAGTGGTTACATAAATTAATACATATATATGTAAAAAACAAAAAACAAACATAAATATATCGGAAAGGAAGCCTGAGGAAAGAGATGACTAAACCATATCTTTAAAACAAATGTCGGAAGAAAAGCTCCAACAGATGATGACTTGCAAGCTTTCCGATATATGATGCATAGCGTGTCCGATAACTGTTAAGACTGATGATATATATTTTCTTTCTAAAGATTTTTTTATTTTTTTTATTTTTTATTTTTAGCAAATGCATGACTGAAAAAATTGTATTGAGAATGTATTCAATTGCAATACCGTATAATACGGTTTATTATTGATGAGATATATTTTGTATTCAATCCTGGACATAACAACATCCCAGCTTTTATGGATTGCGGATTTCGGATTTTATTGATTGCATCGGCGGTTTTTAACCCTTTCTTTACCGCAGATCTTCCCCCCCTCTCCCCCCTCTTTAAATAACTTACCTCAAGAATTAAGACCTTAAAGTGCTTCATATATTTATATACAGTTTATTTAAAGCAAAGGGAATTAAATTTTGGTCTACATTTCCTTTCCTTTCACGTTTTCTTTTATTCATTTAATTTTTCTTTCTATTTTGAATGAGTAAGATCAGAACATATCTTCAGGAGTTTGAACATATCCCGATCCCCGGGGGGTCAATGGCCCGCTGGTCAAAAACCCTTACGAAGTAAGTTATATGTATCGAATAACCTAATAATATACGTTGTTGTTTTTGCTTTTTAGTTGTCATTTTTAAGACATGGGAATTCAGTTAAAAATATTTAATTAAATACTTCAAATAATTCAAATTCTTTATTTTGTATCATATAAATATATATATATATATATATATATATATATATATATATATATATTATATATTAATATATATAATATTATATATAATAATATATATTATATAATATATATATATATATATATATTATAATATATATATATATATAAGTATATATATATATATATAAAAAATAAATATATTTATTTATATATATATATATATATATATATATATATATATATATATATATATATATATATATATATATATATATATATATATATATATATTGTTTTTTTTTTTTTTTTTTTTTTTTTTTTTTTTTTCTCATCTTTTTCAAAAGTTTATTTAATGCACTATTTTTTTTTTTTTTTTTTAAAGGAATTTGCTTTTAATGCCACATCTTTTCCAAGGAATTTTATTTAATGCCTCCATCTTTACCAAAAAGTTTTATGTAATCATTTTGATGCCACATCCTTTCCAAAGAATTTTATGTAGTTTTATTTGACCTAGTGATGGGATGATGCCAAAACAATTTCCGATGCCGATTCAGATTGAGACGATTAAAAAATTTCACAATGCCGATTATTCCGATTCTCGGGTACGATTATTATTCATCGTATTATGTCAAAATAATCTCAGATTCTAACAAAAAATTCTCTTTTCAATTCCGGTGCCGATTCTCGATTTAATCCTTTATATAATCTTTTATTTTATATTATTATTATTATTATTATTATTATTATTATTATTATTATTATTATTATTATTATTATTATTATTATTATTATTATTATTATTATTATTATTATTATTATTATTTTATTTTTTTCCAGGAATTATTTAATGTACCTTCTATCTAAAGAGTTTTATTTAATGGCGCATCTTTTCTATATAGTTTAATTAATGCCCTATCTTTTCAAAGGAGTTTTGTTTAATGCCCTTTCTATCTTAGGAGTGTTATTTAATACCCAATCTTTTCCAGATTCTTTTATTTAATGCCCCATCTTTTCAAAGGAGTTTTATTTTAAGATGCTTCTGTCTTAGGAGTTTTATTTCATGCCGCATTGTTTCCAAGGAGTTTTAGCGTTCCATCTTTTTTCAAGTTTCATCTAATACATTATCGTCTTTTACAAAAAATATTGTACTTAAAAACTATTTTCAAGATATTTATGTAGATTGAAAAAGATAGGTGGGTCTAAAATACGTAGATATATAGATAGAATAAGTAGGTCGAGAATATGTTGGTTGAGGAGAGAGAGAGAGAGAGAGAGAGAGAGAGAGAGAGAGAGAGAGAGAGAGAGAGAGAGAGAGAGAGAGAGAGAGAGAGAGAGAGAGAGAGAGAGAGAGAGAGAGAGAGAGAGAGAGAGAGAGAGAGAGACATAGAGAGAGAAGAAAAGAGAGAGAGAGAGAGAGAGAAGAGAAAGAGAAAAGAGAGAGAGAGAGTAGAGAGACGAGAGAGAGAGAAAAAGAGAGAGAATAGAGAGAGAGAGAGAGAGAGAGAGAGAGAGAGAGAGAGAGAGAGAGAGAGAGAGAGACTTATTATATTGTTTTATTAAATGTACCTATTAACCTATTGACTCTTAACGAGTGTTTTATCGTTATTGTGATACAATTATTGTCTTTCATAAAAATGACTAAGCTTGCAAAACCTGTTTTACTTGTTTCTTGAAATCATTTTACATATTATTGAGATTGATTTGTTTTTATTGAAGGAATAATTTGTTTTTTATGAAGAGAAAGGAAGTCGCATGTTACTTTCTTCTTCCTGCTCTCTTTCCTCAATGATAAATAAATAAATAAATAAAAATTATAATAAATTATTGCTAATTAATTACTATTTAACTCGCATATTGTGACTTTTTCTTTATATTTATTCTAATTTTGTGTATTTTATTTAATTGTAACCTATATTTTTAAGTAAATAAAAACATTTCTATTGTTACCTCATTATTTAAATAATATTTATTTATGACTGAATTATTTTCCTCTTTGCGATGATATTTGCGCTTTTATTTTTACAAGTTTTCTTTGTTTTATGTATTTTTCATATTTATTTGTTCTACTTATTCTATAATTTATGTAATAAAAAAATATATTTATTTAGCATATTACTACATATCTATCTATATTTATATTTTTTTTTGTATATTTTTACGTATATTAGCATTTGGTATTTGTCTTGGTATTTGGTGCTTTTTTTTTTTTTTTTTTTTTTTTTTTTTGTGGTAATGGTATGCTATATTTCTAAAATTATAAATAGTTGTTATGGTATCGTTGTTACTTGACTGACTGCTGGTACAACCTATGACACATACTCCTATTATATCAAGCCTTGTATTAATTATTAATCCTGATCTAAGAATTGTTGGTATTGTTCAAGCTTATAGATCATCTTTATGAAATATTTTTATTAAATTCCATATAGAACATTTTTATAGGAATTTATTATGAAAATCTTTAAGGACATTTATATGAAATTCCATATAGAGGCCTAGAATATAAGGAATTTCTTATAGAACGTCTTCATGGAACATCTGTATGGAACATTTTTATTGATTTTCCTTTTTAAAAATTAACATTTTCAAGGAACATTTTTAGGAACATCTTTAGAGAACATTTTTTTGAAATTCCTTTTAGATATTAGGTGGACTCATTGTGGAATTTCTTAATGAACATCTCTATGACACATTTTTTTGGAAATTCTTTATAGAACTTCTTTTTGAAACATTTTTATAGACATGCTTTTAAAAACATTATCAAAGAACATTTTTATGGAATTCCTTTCAAAACAAATTCATGGAATAATTTTACGAAATTCCTTATAAAAAATCTTTGTGAACATTTTTACGGAATTTCTTTTATGGAGATCTTGACTTTCGTTATGAAACTCTTTATGCACGAAAATATGCTTTAATAGTTGTGTACCGTATTACTCTTAATAATAAAATATTAATGTAATTATTCATTAAATTTGCCTTTCTCTAATTTGATTTAAATGACCGTAAATTTTAAAAGAAAGTCATCGAGAGCGCGTGACATATTTTCTCAAATTG